>JAHQIW010003166.1:0-46543 GCA_019055375.1 Parelaphostrongylus tenuis
GAATTGTACTTATATCAACTCACGGTCATACATCTACATTAATGTTTTACATAACTGAGGAGTTTCATCAATCTAGATCTACTCGTCTGATGGATTTTTGACTAGATTCACAAGTTGGGGACGCCGTGGCCGAGTGGATGAGATGCTCGCAGTGGCGCGCGCGAAGCCGAGCTCCACCCCACCTATCCTCACCGGCAGTCGACAACAACGCCCTATTGAAAGTTACAAACAGCCTATTTTCGAGACTGCGGGGAGATTCGCTCATCCAGTATTCTACGATGTTTGAAAAAAAGACGAAAAAACGAATTGAATGCTAGAAGTACTGTGATCCGCACAGTGCAAAAAACCGCGAAGACGGATCTATAAAGTGTAAAGTAAAGTTTTGTAGGTTCTAGATTATTATTTGTACTACGTTTTTCTATACTTTTTCAAAATCAAGTTAGGGAGTGCCACCCTCAACATCCTTCCAGACGGAATTTCAATTATTCCCGGAGTTTACGTTTATAATAAGGTGTTTTTTTAATGCGTTTGTGTATTTTATTGTAGCATCTTATTATTCTATTTATTCAATTGTTTTTTCTTGCATGTGAAAGAGAAATTTTTAAATCTAGGCTGTTGCATTTCTGGTTATAGGGTTTTTATAGTTTTAGTAATGTTCAATGTATTTTGGTGGTCAATATTTTTTAGTCACTTTTGACTTTTTTGTTTCTATGGGAATTAAGCTTTATTGCAAGAAGATTCTTTTTCTATATATATAAATAAAAAATATCGGATAGTTTATCTGCTTGAATAGGAAGTTTTAATCATAAAGATATTGGTACATTATATTTTCTCTCAGGTTTATGGTCAGGCATTATTGTTGGTACTGCTTTGTCGTTGATTATTCGTTTAGAACTTTCTAAGCCTAGAAGATTGTTGTGCATTGGACATTTATAGAACTCCGCTATTACTGTGCATGGTTTTCTTTGAAATTTTTAAAATAGTTATACTTAGATCTTCATGGAATCTTCACTTTTCATGTGATCAGTGGTGCGGAGAAGAGCAAATCGAATTGGATGGTTTTCTGATCGCGGATATGATCGCACACGTGTACCTTGGACGTTCAATGAACAAGACGAACAATACGAAGGAGTAACTTGGCAGAAAAAGAAGTGCAGCATGGACCATGCCCTCTCAAGGAACCCACCGACCAGATAGCGGAGGTCAAACTCCAAGCTCACCTTTTTGATTCGACAGTCCTCACAGCGCTCTGTTATGTGGCATAGACGTGGGCTGATACTCAGCCCACGTCAAAACTGATCCAGACAACTTACAGAGCGCTCGAGCGATGTCTTCCGAGATTTAGTCGGCTCTCACAACATCTAGCTGGCTTACAGAGCAAAGATATCTGTATTCTGTCTCACTGCTTCGATAGAATTCACGTCGATAGCGAAACACAGATAGGCCGGTCATATACAAAGAAGACCACGCGACACATGGAGCAAACGAACTATAGAGTGGAATGGCACCACGTGGCTGCACCCGACCTCGAGGACAACCACTCACACTTAGGGCGAACGTGTTTTGCAGAAAGAATTTATCAGCTCTACTTGATGCTGCGAGTATTTTACAAATCACCGTACGAAACTCGCGGTAACCGCCATGCCCGAATCATTTCACCACTTTGGACGACAATCGCGAAAAGAAGAGACGAATCAAAAACGTGCTGGGGTCCGCACAGTTTGTGAAAGCGGATCTTCCAATTATCCAAGAAAGTAAGTATACCTAGAATAATTGGTAGTTTTGGTAATTGGATGTTGCCATTTATGTTGGGAGCGCTTTATATAGGATTGCCTCGTTTGCATAATTTGAGTTTTTGGTTGTAACGCACTTTTATGCTTTTAATTTAGGATTTAAGTTTTATTGACACAGGAACAGCGTACAAAGTAAACTGTTTAATCTCTTCTAAAGACTTTAGTTCATGAACGATGAACGCTAGATTTAGTGATATGTAGTTCACATTGTGCTGGTTTGAGTTAAAATTTAAGGGGTATTAATATCATATGTACTACTCAAAATATTCGTAGTACGTCTATCTCGTGAACATACAAATGTTTGTTTAACCCTTGTTTTCCTAGTTTTATCTTCACCTGTTCTTGCGGGGGCGACTACTATGTTCTTCTTCAATCGCAACTTGAGTACTCTTTTTGATCCCAGTTCTGGTGATGATCCTTGGATTTACCAGCATTTATTTTGATTTTTTGCGCATCCGGAAGTTGAAAATCTCAAATTTGAACGAATTTGAAGTAGAATACCATTCTAAGAAGGTTGTATTCAGCAGCCTGCGGACTTGATTTTTTCCGAAGTTTTATTAATTCCTTCCAAAGACCTGAGCTACTGGATGGCTGTCGGCAGGTGTCGATAAGTAAATGTCCATCATGATTCAGATCTGACAATGGTCGATAGAGTGGAAGAGCCAGCGAAGAAACGTGAAAGCACTTAGAAATGAAACAGTGACCAAAGTCGAGCAGTTGGAGAAAGAGTAAGATTAGTGTCAATCTATGGAACCATTCTCAAGCTGCCTCTACTTGCATCATATTTCTATATCGCACATTATTCAAACTTTGCAGATACATCAAGAAGAGGGATGCGTACACCTGTGTTGCAGTGAATGTTCGTTTCCCAACTGCTGATCCTCGAGCTCTCACATATAACGAAGCGAAAATATTTATGCGACAAAAATAAATGACTTGCTCTTTACATAACGAGTTTAAGTTTGAGGATTTTGTGGAACCTGGTTCGCTTCATGAAGTGAGTATTAAGAAAACTATTCAAGACTGCAGAATTTCGATATTTTAGAACTTGTAATTCACTTTCTGTAGTAATAATTCTATATTGATACAAATCTGGCGATAATCAAAGTGCCTGAGAAGCATACATAGTCAATGCTTCGATCCCGCTCCCAAGATACCGGTAAACCTGCCCAAGTCATTGCAAACGCCGGGCCTGCATTTAATCACCCTAAACAGTGCTAGCTTAAATCGGATACATAGCACATCCCTCAGGGATTGATTAACACCGAGAGCTTTAGCTCATGTTATAACTTTGCTCCGTAATTAATGCAAGAGATGTGTAAAGTCCACTCGGCAATACTTACTATCATAAGTGTTTACAATCTGGATATACCTTATTTACGTTCCCTTTTGCAGCGTTGCTGTCCCGGGATAAAACTTCAAGTCGACAAATTAGCATGTAAAATTGAGGGAAATTCAATGGTACATTGACAAGAACCACAAAGATAGGAGAGCTTCGTTCAAATATGGTCACTCCTGACACAGAACAGGTCGTTTCAGATGCATGGCTCACGACGTTTGGTGAAAGCCGAGCATTTCTGGAAAAGTGAGTTCTGTTTGCTTGTACAATAGGCCACTTGTATGATTATGCGCATTGTCGACCTGCATTTAGTGATAAGCGCTCCCTTCACGTATCCTCGTATTATACAACTCGCGATGAAAATGAAATGATACTTTCGGAGAGCGAGAACATTGGCACGCTTATGGACGACAGTTTTAACAATTCCATATATTCTTCAGGCAATTTCAAGTTGAAGAAAGATCGTTCTCACGACATTCGTCCTGGTGAGTTTAAGGCCATTGATATCAATATAAAGATTAGTTTTCCTAGTTAATCTATTTTATTATCTGTTTCATTAATATCCTTCGGAATCTTTTGTCAAAGGACAATTTCTACTCGATGACAAAAGAAGAACAAGAGGCTGCTCTTCCTGCTGATTCTGGGCTTACGGACGCTCTGTGTCCGAAAAAGCAAGATCGATATGGGAGCAGTGTTTGTAAATGAGGAGTTTCCTTCTGATAATCTCACAGGCAGCATACTCTTTGAGAAATTCTGAAGTGAAGTATTTTTTGTTTTCAATGACTGTTTTAGATCATGGACTTTTCATACCAAAGTACACCCTACTACAAGAACCCTACGAAGATTAAGCGAGTTATGAAATCAATTTTATCCAATCCCTTAGTGAGTTTTTTCGCATCCCAAGTTTTATACATTTCATGATTTGGTCAGTTATTTTCCAAATGAACTCTCAAGGATGTTCTCTTTTAATGAGCTCATATTTAGTCAATCGCTTGACCAACATTTTGTTCAATCGCGGTTTGTCTATTATCACATTTTTGTGGAATTATTAATACATTTTGATCTTACGCAGCTCTTTTGGGAAAATTCGGAAGAAGACCGTTCAGAGTTGACAGTTAGAGATTCAGAGGCCGTGGTACCACTGTTCCGAATGAGTTAAGCGAAGCTATCCTGCCTTCACTCGTTTTTCATATGTCCTCACTCAAAAAATGATAACCGAGCTGTATGTGTACTATGCGGCCGATGTTTGCTTCCAGTGCTCATAATTCTCAGTGGTTTACTGTGATGCACGAATTTCTTCTGGCCGCATTTTTTATAGATAGCCATGACCTGTTTGACATTGAGAATAATTCGAGGGTAACTCATGAAAATCTTTAAATTTGATATTTTACAGAAGACCTTTTCATTGAGGCTTCCAATGACCGATAATTTGGCTGTATTCGAGCACACATGATGTAGAATGATGTAACTTTTGCGTCAAGTGAGACTCGAACAAACATACTTCCCTTGAAGGACGTGCTCGAACCGTTGCACTGTCTACGCTTGTTTTGACAAAACTCCTTTGACGATGCCTCACGTTGGAATTCGAAATCTCGAAAATTGGCCATCCCTCTACCTCGTTGTCATCAATAAATGACAACTTGTGCATTACATCCTTTGATGTAGAGCAATGTACAAAACTTTCGCGTAAGGCGGGACTCAAATCCACAGCTCACTCTATCACGAAAATTAATACCACCACTAAATGCGGTCAATTAAAAAGAATTCCATTTGATCTCTAATAACCAATATCTGTCAGCATGGGTGGCTTCAATGTCTATACCGACTACTCGGGCCAGGCCGTTGACGGTTGGCGGCTGACAAATAGATGCCTTGTAGCGTACAAAGAGTGGTGTGCAAAATGAGCGTCAGTAGTGCAACGGGTTAGAGCATGCGCTCCTTGATAGAGAGAGATGTGAATTCGAGTCCCAACTGATGCGAATGGTTTACACATCACTCTACATCAAAGGGTGTATTTGAAAATTCATGCCACTGCTAGAAGCGAGTAAAAAAGTAGTTTATCATATCAGCTTCTACACTGAATTCAGCTGTTACGACAAGACTGATAAATAATATTCATTAAGCGAACGTGTTGACGTCTTCTTCTGCTCAATAGTCGATATTTAAAATCTTGTGCATCTTGCCTTTGTTGTCGTCTGAGTCCAGTGTTCCTCAATGAAGCACTGCTCACTTGACTTTTCCTCGAAAACCAACCACAATCAGCGGGTAATTGACATAAAAATTCTCCTATTGTAAATAAATATATCACCAAGTGAGTCCTTCATTTGAATGGTTTTTCACTACAGAGGATTCCATCTGAGCTGTAACGAAGACAAGAACCCACAAGCAGGACGAACGGTTATGTAGTGACTATTGACTTAAATCATCTGCACGGCTGTCATCAGTCAATGAAGATTTTAGTCTAGTCTGCAAACCTTTATATTTTTCATTTATGAGCTCCACAAGTGACTTAAATCTGTAGAACACTTTTTATGTGATGATTTGTTGCTTATAGGCCGAATTTTGTTAAACTGGCAGCCCTTAATATGGCTCTTAGTGTGAAATTTAGTCCAAAATGATATGTTTCAGTGACCGCATTGGAATTCCATCACCGTCAAAACCGTGGTAGTGTAATAGTAAAACTGTAAAGAAAAATATCAAAACATCACTCGCCAAATCATCTGCCTCATACAATTATTTATTTCTTTTCCACTACCAATCGCTTTATTTGCAGTGAGTCCGGAGAATGTGATAAAAATTGGTCCAAGGAATTCAAAAGAATGTCCATATGTCACAATATGAAATTCGCGCGTGACGCACCATTTAGAGGCGCTCTACGACGCACACGTGGTTAGCGGTTCGGTTCCGCACTGAAGGGCTACCAAGTCCTCCATTCTACTGAAGCCGGTGAAATGGTAGCAAACTTGTATGGGTGAATAACAGCCTGACTCAATACATGACGGGCAGGCTACCGCTAGTAATTGTGAGGGCCAGAAGTGCATCCAGTTACCTCTAACGACGCTTAATGGAGTTGGATGCGTGGCGCATCCGTTGGGGATTGATCAAGCCCGAGAGCTTCCTTTTCTCAGGGGTATAAACTGTCGGCATACTTGTGATGTGACTGAGTGCCTTTGAAATTCTGGGTGTCGCAAAGACTACACAATCTAATTGTTCAGCGACAATTCGCCAACTTATTTTCTTTATTTGATGCGAACAAAAAGGATTTTGTATCCTTTGCGATGTCTCCACCTGTTCGTTTTCAATAGGTGTTTGATCGGAGAAAATCTCCAGTCTGCCTTCCGACGACGTCCAGGAAACCGATTACAACTACTGAAATTACGTCCCTTCTTTTGAATTTCACGTAATTTATAGTTCTCGTATAGCATGTCGTTGATTTTTTTTTTGAAAAGAAAGACTTGCAAAATTTCGATTTGCTTTAATCTACAATGTTCGATCCGATCCCAACGTCTTTTTGAGATGATTATTAATTAAATAATCAATAATCGGCCTTGACGTCCAAGATGTTTGCGTGAGGTCACCGTTATATTACTTGACTCATAAAATGGAAAAAAATTCTAACCATTTCGCCTCCATGTGCCCTTAACCCCTGAATCTCTAACTGGCAACTTTGGACGGCCTACTACACTTCCTCTGCATCTCCAACCCTCAGATTGCCATTGTTCAGTGCAGCAGCGGGCCATTGTTTTACAGAGCGCAACGAATACGCAGAGAAAGGAGCGTGGCTAGTTTTTGATGATAGGCCACCTTTGCAAGAAAATTGGAAGTGTTTTTGGGTTTTTTGCATTCATGTTAATTTTGAAGAACTGTGACATGGACAGTCTCAGAGCTATTCGATAATCATTCGCATTTTTCCTAATACAGACACTTTCAGCTTGCATACGACAAAGTGCCTTATGCGTGACGTGCAGTGCTGGTTCTCCGCCGTGCTGCTTAATAAAGCAGGCAAGAGTATGGTTCCGGAGTGTATTTCAAGAAGTCTGCTCGAACTCCTGACGAAGGTCAAGGGCCGACTGCAGAGAAGATACTTGAACGACATAATCTAATGGATATGGCTGTTTTAGGTAAAGAAGAAATTTTATACGTTATTAAATGTACTGTTTGCTATCACATACGAGCTTCTGCTTTGCAAAGAATACTTTTCTTTGTAGAAGTCTACGTTTAAGATCCTGTCAATGTACCTGGTGCGGTAACATGCCGAAATATGGTGGAAGATAACATGGAAGAAGAGCCAAAGAATGAGTGACAATCGACCCGTGCTGGCGTAGAAGAAAGCATGCCACTGATCGCTGGTGAAGTCCGGCAAGCGAATTTCAGAGTTCATGGCTAGAAATTGACCAATATAAGCAAAAACCAATGCCAGTTGGCTCAAGAAAGTGGGCTGCAGGCGTTCTCAAAGATTTGACTGGGGCTTCTTTTGCAAGGTATCTTTTGCGTCGTCTCTCGTACTATTGCGATGATTTTGATGGTACTCCGAACACTGATGTTGTGCCGAGCGTTTGTTAAAACGATTTCTTACACACTATGATTCAAGGTGGAGCCGTAAGCACTGTGGTTTCTGACGTTGTGCTATGCTAGTCTTCCCTAATGTTGAGCTTTGACACAGACCACCCAAACGCCCTCTCTCCATGGTGGTCAAGAAGTCAAATGAGTATGTAATTAACACTTATTGGAGCACTCACCACTGTAAGAATGCAAAAGAGAGAAGTATAACGCTGTTGAAATTCATAACTCCTCGAGACTTTTGTTTTTGATCCCTTTCTCCCTCTCTCTCTCCCTCCACCACTATTTCGATCTTCTCGGTGGTCACTGAACACTCATGATACACTCACAGTAATCTGTGTAAGAAAAGAACCATTGAGTTACATTTGTGCTTCTCCGTATCATGGAATCTGCAACAGTCGAACTTCCTAGCAATCATGCGCAATTCCATTTTTCTTTCGATTTTTGAGAATCATCGTTCATCGTCTCTGATTCAGTAGTGCTTCCCGTAAAGTTGACTCTGTCTGTCATTCAATGAACGAGAGTATGAAAGGAAATTTGCTCTAACTGTGTGCACTTCGCAGCGACTTCATTGCCCTTTCCAGTGATGTTGTGAGCAGCTTTGAAGTCAAATTTTGAAACCTTTCTTCGGGGTTTAGAAAGGGCTCGGCCAAAGATGTATTTCAGTAATCAAATTTCAGTGACAGTCAGCGGCAGTTATCATGAAAATCGTCTCTATGTCGATGGCTTATAATGGAAATTAATTTGGAGGCCGTCAAACGATTTTTTGTACCAGGAAAGGTTGATCGGTATGAATCCAACCAAATCGTTCATCGCCCCATCGTGGATGGGAGGTGTTTCTGATTGTTGGATGGCAAAGTACGGAAGTTTTAATCCTCCAGCAGAGCCACCCAAGATGAGAAGGAATCGACGTTTCAGTCGGTAAACCCAACTGACAATACACCGTAGTAGGAATGATCACCGCCTTGGTAACTACTAGTAGCAAGGTGGCGATCTTCCTCCGATCCACAAGCTCTGGAGAGTGCTCTAATTTGGCGACAACCTGAGGAAGCACCCGATAGGCTTGCCTCGAAACTCCACGAAACGATGTAAGCACATTTTCATGGGCTGGACTTTGCACAGATCGTGAAGACGGACAGTCCAAGTGAATCAATACGTATATGCACTTATACCTAGGAAAAAGGTGGTGGTTGTGTGTACTGACACAAATTATCAGTAAGTGAGGAACTAATTGAATACCCTTCTCACCAATGTCTTGCAATTAATCATCGTATGCTTTTAAGAGCGCTTTAGATCGGCTTTTCTGAGATTATAGAGAAATTCGACGTTGGCTCTAAAAATGTGAGACACCTGGTTAATTCAATTTAAGATTGTACGATGTCTAGGTATAGGTGGAACTGGAAAATAAGCTAGAAACGCAAATGTGCACTGAACATAAGCTGTATCTAAAAATGTTAATACCTTCCAACAGCATTCGGCGTCGATTCCTTTATAACTAAGGGTATATACCCTTGAATTGCCTGAACCGCAGGGCACCGTACTATTGGTGAATCCGAAAAGGCGAAACAGGCTTGAATAATACTGCATAAGTGTTATTTCAGACCTCACAAAAAGCTGGAAGTATGCCATTATATAAATAGATTTTTTTTTGATCAAGTCCTGTAAAAGCAGTCATGAAGAGATATGGAGACGATAATAATAGCGGCGCACCGAGTATATAAAACATTAATTTCTTTTAAGCAATGGAGTTAAAAATGTCTTTCTTGAAACCATGTACATCTCCGAACATCCCGATGTTTCAGCTGTACAATGGTTAGTAAAATATCAGTAGGTGCACATGTGAATTAATGGTTAGAGGTGCTCTGTGTTGCACATGAGGTCAATAGTTCGACCGCGCCCTCATGGCTCACCAAGCCATCCATCCTTCCGGGGTCGGTAATTTTGTACCAGACTGGTCTCTTATTTATCTGGGAGGATAGGTAGCACTAACTTGGTTCAGCGGAGGCCACCGCGAGTCATTGTAAAGGACAAATGTACATCCAGTCATCCAAACGAAGTTAAAAGTTGAAGACGAATGCATGGTGCATCCCTAAGGGATTGATCAACGCCGAGAGCCTTATCCTTTAAGGATTTAATAATTAGTGAGGTGCTTAAAAATATATAGTCGGAGAGCTTGCAGGATATGCGATATCGACGAAGATTTGATGTGAGCAAATAATGCTTACATCACGCTCAACAGCAGCTGCTCCAAATAAATCATTCACTGGTATTGGACTGTGGACCACAAGGCGCCCTTCATTATCAACTCAAACTAGACACAGCGGTGGGCCACATAGGGCGCATCTGGACAACCTAATTGTTGTTATGAACGAAATTATATGGCAGTATTCTGCGAAGAAATCTAAATGGGTGTTTGATAATCAGAACACTTATATGCGGCCATATTATACCACCTTGGGAAAGCCTAGCAGGCTCAAGCTACAGTCCTAAGAATACAAAACCTTATGTTATTTTCTTTTTCCCACACTTCATAAAAACGTTTTGAAAAACTGGTCTCAGCTACAGGATCACCGAAATTTGTTCCGCTAGATAGCTGTTGAAAGTTCGTTGATTACCTATCCATGAACTATAACCAAGCAAAAAATTTGAGTTGGGTGTGAAACGTGATTTCATATGTACTGTTACACTTGCCTTAGAAGGCCTTTCGAAAAACATTTGAGCTATTGGAAGATTTCTTCAAGTTTGAAAATGAACAAAAAGAGCTTTGTCTTCAGAAGGTTGGAAAATGGATTGAGGTACCTGTGAGTTTCAGTGCTGCTGCGAAAGGGTAGCTGCATCAACAACGCCTCTTCCTGAAGATTCGGCTGCAATCTACTCAAAGAAAATTCTTCAGGAGGTAAGGTATATATAACAAGTGAAATCCAGCAAACAGAATGTAAATGTAAGTTTTTAAGGAATTCAGGAAGTTTCCAAGCGTTCGGTTCGCGGATTAGCAAAGCATCGCTGTTGCTAAGCATTATCGGAGGTGATTACAGAGCAAGATATGCTGGTGAATACTTGTTTGTTTTCCTTGCTCTCTTGATAATTTTTTCGATTGTGGACTTTCTTCACTAAAAGGTCTTTGCTTGTGTCTCCTTATTACTAGAAATCGGTCATAATTCTTTCTTTTTTGACTGCCACTTGCAGTGGTATGATCTTACAGTATACTCAATATGTGGAGTACTGTGCAAAAACGTTTTGCGTCAGCCGGGATTCGAACCCAGATCTCACTCTTTCTGGGAGCGTATGCTAACCGTTGCACTACCGACGCTCGCTTTGTACAGCACTCTTATTTACGCTATAACGCATTATCTGCCAACAACCACCCGGAAAGAGTGAGATGTGGGTTCGAATCCCGGCTGACGAAAAACGTTTTTGCACAGTACTCCACATATTGGGTATTACTAGAAATATTCTTGTTTAATGCTTTTGTATCTCAACGATATGATGTCCTTGTAGGCTTTCTCGTGTCGGCTGCGAGTGGAAATGGACGAAAATAACAACGATATTCGCATTTCAGAGAAAAGATTGCAAGTAAGCCAACTTGTGTTATGGTACTTGTTTTTGCTTGAAAATTTATCTTGCCCAGATGACGCGAGGTCGCTGATAGTAGTAATAGTAACACTCGATTGAGTTGAGCGTTATGCAAAATCTTAACCCTCAGGCAGAACTTGAACCTGCCACTTATTCTTTCCAGGAGAGCATGCTAATCACTGCTCTTCTGCGACTGCTTTTCTGCACACTGTTTCTTCGATAGTAGTAGGAATCACGGCAGTCCGATGGCTAGTGTTTCGGCAACTTCACCTTGATCAGAACCTGAGCATATGTTGCCCTTACAGTTTTCGTGAACGAATGCGAGCATTTACGATGAAAAGAGTATAACTCAACACACTTCCAGGCTTGGAAGACCACGAAGTCGCCGAAACGTCATCCATCGAACTAGCACTACTTTTACTATCGCAGAAAGAATAACAGCACAGCAGGAGTCAAGGCAGTGCAGTGACGCCTTTGAAAAAGACGAGTCTCTTTTTCGCCCACTTCCCCCTCCACCAAAATTTCAAAATTGTATCTCTCATCAGTGCTCGCTACTTTTATTACTGCTATAATAATCTCGCGTCGTCAGATCCCCAAAACATTCTGCGATATATATAGCTTAATATCAACGTAGGTCTCTCGTTCAAATGGGGCCTTTATGTACAAAGAAAAAAAATCAGTTTACCTCTCAGTCATGTTGCTTTCGGACATTTCTGTATTACTTAGAATTTCCCACGTTTTTACCACTTTTTCACAGTTTTAGTGCAGGTTCAACTCCCTCCTATGATCGAACTTTTGCATATCACTCAGAACTTTAGCGGACGCGTTCCATCCAATGAGACGGTACTCACGAACACAAAAATATACCTGGCAGCACGTTTCAGAGGCATGGTTCGCGAGAGGGATACGAATTTTACCCGTGCGGTAGCACTGATGGAGAATCCGGTAGGTGCTCTTCTCCCACTTTGACATGACAGCGTTTGTAAGCACATCCGCACGGCCACAGCATTCAGAAGCGTAATTGACTTTATCATGCAGTCTTGCAGCTGTATATTACCCGTCTGTATATGTATATAATCCGACACTAGTCCTAATATCCTCTTCAAGTCAGATGACGATTACTCTATTCAAGGATATAAATCGAAGGTTTTTGTGGAACCATTCGGGTAGTTTTCGTCCGCGATTCCTGGGACCTAAGTGTTATACCCAGCACCGCCACATTATCGAGCGTCATGCTACAGAGTGCCCTATTCCTTCCAGATGGCCCAGAAGACACGGTAGCGGGTGGAAGCGACATCGACGAGAACCGATTGATAGATAAAATAGACCCCACCAACACTAGTGATAAAGTAGAAGTGTTAATATTGGCGGTACAAATATCTTTTGAGTTGAGACGAACATGAGGATGAAGAAATATTTTCAGGTGAACGCGATCCGCAGAATATCACCCCCAATAACAATGGTGGGTCGAAATCACGGAAATTTCGTATATCGAACGCACGATGGTTTTTGATCGTGGTGCGTTGTTGCAAGTTAAATTTCGCATGTCGTTTTTAATCTGAACCTCCCCATTGTACGAATAGTACATTTCAAAGTATTGTGGTGGATTCATCATCCAGCGTTATAGTTTGCTACGTAACTGACAAGTTTAGAAGAGTACGATTAGGCTGCCTACATCTCAGGGAATTACAAATTTCAACGATTAGGTAATAGTTGGATACTACTTCACAATATGATTATAGAAGAGATAAGCCATAGGCTTTTGAAGTATAAGGAAGTATTGAAGATTAGTAAAGAATACTAAAAAGAACACTGAAATGCTATGGGAGAGGACAGCTTTCATATTGGCAAAGTTCTAAGATGAGAAATAATGTGTGAATGAGGAACAGTGAAAAACAATATAACTTTATGGACGAGGAAAATCGAATGAACAGTAGCAAATTATCTACAATAAATTGTACAAGGATATAGCTATATAAAATTTAGATTTTTGATAAATTTACTTTATATAACATCCAAAAACTATTACGGATTGAAAATGAGAAAAATAAAAACTGGTCGAAAGTGAAGGTATATATTGCTTGTGATACCTGTTCATCGAGAACTCTCATTATTTTCTGAGTTATTGTTGCACTTCAGAAGGAAGCTGATTGGGGCTGTAGAACAAGCTTCATTATCACTGAAAATGTTTTCGTATTCTTTTTTTTTCATTCTAAGAAAATCATTCGACGTTGCAAATGTGGGTTATTTCCGTTATCGCGGGGGGATATTTCAAAGAGGAATTTTTTGCTAGACAAAGACTTTGCGCTACACTTTAGTGGTCATGTGAAAGCTCAAATCTCGATCAGGGTTGTATTTTATTTTTAGAATAGCTTTCTTACAACGCTGTAGCGTTCCAGATAATATTCTTTTATGCGCGTTGCGTTTTTATGAAATCAAGTCT
Organism: Parelaphostrongylus tenuis; assembly: GCA_019055375.1. Classification (NCBI taxonomy): domain Eukaryota; kingdom Metazoa; phylum Nematoda; class Chromadorea; order Rhabditida; family Metastrongylidae; genus Parelaphostrongylus; species Parelaphostrongylus tenuis. The sequence continues at coordinate 13,709 of JAHQIW010003166.1, forward strand.
CACGACAGAGCTCTTTTTTGATACTAATAGTAACCATTCGTTAGCATAGGTTTTCACTATTACTGTTTGTATTTTGAAAAGCACTTTTCACTGTACTGTAGCAGGGAAAAGATTATAACCATGGTGTGTCGTGACTGTAGATCGACAGCTGCGACTGATAGACCGCGAAGGCGCATTTTGCATTTTAGAGCGATTTTTGTTATTGAATTCAGAGATTTTCTCCTCTTTGTGAAAGATATAGATATATTACATGACTCTGATGTTTGGAAATTCCTTTACAAGTTTGTATGCCTATCGTGCTTGAGCATAAACTACTTGAGCTTAGACATATGGTTGGACTTGGTAGCGTATAATATATAATATATAATGAAAATGAAAAGTCCAAGCACTAAATTGAGAGATCAGAAATTCTTTCAAAATGTGGATACGGAAAGCTGAAAAGCCCAGGAAAAGGGGAAGAAATTTCCTTACAAAAATTCTTGTGATGATGTACGAGGCGTGTAGAACATAATTTTATTTTGGATGCTACAGCGCTGTAAGAGAAACATTTGGAAAGAAATCTTGTTTTTCAATTCCACAAGATTTCAACTTCTGAATGCTGTTTAACAGCACAATGGAAAGTCTTTGTCCAGCAAAAGATTTCTCGTGGCGGCACAACTGCCCTACAACGGGAATGGTCCACTTTATCACTGCACTTGTCCACTGATCTCGGTGTTCTACGTATTTCTTAGCCGCAAGCCCTCAAGGCATTACCTTTGCTTTCCTCAGGCTCTAGAGAACTTCAATGCGGCCACAGTCATGTAGTTGTCGTTGATCCATCAATAAACCACAATTGATCCACCCAGCTGCTTTCTATGTATACTCTTCACGAATTTTACCGCTTGGTTACGCAATATCTGAATATAGTTTTCCTCATTAGCAATAGCATTTTTTCAATTTTGAGTAATTTGTGAATACCGTCGAAGAAAAACATACTAAATAAAATTGATAAAATTTGAGTAAAATTTTTTTCAAAATCTGTAAGTTTGTAATTCAAATTAGGTAATTTCAAGTGGTGATCTGGCTGTGCAATGTTGGGAGAGTAAGGCGGGTAATATAGAACCTCCTACCTCTCACTTCGGCTCTGTTACGAAGTTCACGATCGGTTTGGAACATGAGGTCAAGCTTTATCATGCAACAAATTCACTTTGTCGCGTCTGACTGCCCGTTCCGCTCGTTTTATGTACAATTCATGCTATAATTTGGGTGTTTCTGATAAAGTGCTGCATTAGCCGTTCGCCCCATTTCAAGAGCTTCTACTAAAGAATGCCTTTCTGACCCCGTCGAATGCTCATCTAACCTGCTTTTTGTGAATATTCCATTTTGCAATCGATTAGCTGCTTGTCCAGAGCGCTGCATTATCGCTTGCGCTTTGGACGGCCAGAATAAATCCATTTTTCGTCTCCAGTCACTATGCAATGCAAAAAGTTTTTCTTTTCGTCGGATGCGGTTTCCTTCAAATTAAACATGAGAAGTAAAAGTACAAAAGTCATCATCTTCAAAGTTCTGTAAAACCATCATCTAGAATATTATCTGTATAGAAACGTATAAGCAGAAAGTGTATCTCTTCATTTCTACTATTTTATAACAAAAAATAATTAAACGGCGAAACATATATGTACTCTATTACATACCTATTGAACGATGAAACAAAGCCCTTGATACTATAATATACAATCGAGCAGATCACAATGTCTAGGAATTAGCGATGACTTCTGTTGAAGCATTCACAGTCATTCCGTACATTGTGCACTGTTTTTTTTTCCAGCACTTCATGGCGCCATGCAGTTTTCAAGGTAATCGTCCGATATATTCTCTATAAATTCGACTTTCTATAAACCTCGGCATTATTTATTGATATATATAAATCGAGAAAACTTATCCTGATTAGCTGACGCGAATTTGGGAAAGTAGTCGCAGTAGTAATTCGGTTGACGTTTCGTCGACCCGCCTTCTTCAGAGGCTGGGCGTATGTAGTGTTAGTTGATAGTCGATATATTCTTGTTAATTGTATCATATTACTCATTTGTTTTCCAGTTCAAATCTTTCAAAGACTTTGTTTTGTATGCTCTATGTAATCAAAATATGCTATACAAGAATTATGCTGTCTTTCATGTTGAATAGTTTTTCTACTGCTGTACTACCAAAAAATATCATCACTTCGGCGATTGATTGTTCTATTAATGCTAGCGTTTTTCCGAGAGATTTTACGTTTGAATGAAGTAATGCCTTGGCTCACAGTGTTTTCCTTCTCTCCAGGTTTTACTCGTATCTCAACGTTTTTGTGACTGTTTTCTACACCTTGATCATTCTTCAATAAATCGTTACAGACGCCGTTTTCTCTTCATTGAACACGCAAAAGCATAGTGTCTCGATTGGAAGGATCGAATGGGGTAGATGTTGAAATCGGGGCAGTTTATGTGGCCACGGGTCATTCAGGTCAATAATAGCAATAGCAGTTATGAGACATAGGTGATTTTTCTTGGTAAGGCAACAGCCATAGCAGAAGAAAAAATCTCCATCATATGAAGAATTTTACGACAGCTGGCGATAATTCTTTGACGGATTGAGCTTGTGTAATTTAGAACAGTGTCTGATCGATAGAACACATCTAACTTCACGATTCAGGTTAACGTAATTCTTCAAAATTCAATAAATACTATATTTAACACCTCAGAACTGCTGAATAAAAATGCTATATATATACATACACATATACAATTGTTGTTGAAATTTGAAATACTAGCAGATGCAATCTATTAGACAATCTGATAAATTTTTTGAGCTTTTTTAGAGATTTGGTTAACCACCAATACAGTGCTAGATATAAGTTTCGCCATCACTACAAGCTCATTAGTGGAACGGTGGCTTTCGGTTCAGGCGATCGCATGCACGGGATATACTTCCTACTTGTAGAGGAATCGACGTCGAATTATTCAGATTATTGCATGCCGAGTGACAAAGTCCTCAACGTTGTAGTGACCACAATCGACTGCTTATGGCTGGGTAGACTGAAATATATCTTTACTTTCAACTGTTCACAAAGACCTCGCTCAAAACATTAGCAATCTGCAACGTCACGTGATTTGATCAATTAATCTGCGGTGATTTAGATAACTCCTCATCGATTTTTCCATGAGCAGAGGTATATTCCTCTACAAGGAATTATCTGAACCGAAAGGCGCTCTGCTAGTGAATGATGAGCCTGTAATGGCGAAATACGTGTCTAGCACTGTATAAGTTTCATACCAGATTTCTAGATAGGCTCAAAAAATGTTATCAGATCACAACACTGTTATATTTTTAGCGAGGTCTGTATAAAAGTAATAGTAAAAGCACGAACTATTAGCTCTCGCGGGCCTTACGAATTCTAACTCAGTGTTATCAAAACTGCAGCACGAAGTAAAGCTTCTTCATCGATCTCTCACCGTAACTACAGATTTAGAAGTCGACAAGGCGACGCCATATCGCGAAAGTTGTTTACTGTCTATTGCAGTAGACAACAAGTTGCTCTATTGGGACGTAAATGGCATATTTATCGACGGGAATCCTATCGAAATTTCGTTTTGCGGACGCGTCGTTATGTTTTCGACGAGTACCAGAGAAACGGAGAGAATGCTCAGTTGGCTCAACAACTCAACGAGGTGACGTTTGGAGTGTGAAGGTCTCAATCTATAATAAGGTGAAACCATGTGATATTTGACGTCAGTTTCCTAGGCGCTTTCAGACGCTTCAACCAAAATAAGAGCGTTTTCATAAGAATTTATGAATTTTTATAAGAATTCAAAAATTTTTTCTAAGAATATTGCACATATTATATAATGAGGACATTTTTATAAGAATAATATATGAGAAGGAATTGCATCTTGACGATTCCAAAACATCAGTGGGTGGAACTTCTGCCGGCATCAAGGACGAAAAAACAAGAAGGTATACTTCCAATACTTTGATTTGGAACCGAAGTCATTTCACTTTCTCTGTAATGATGACGATCTAGGGCTATAAGAAGGATCTACACCTCGACAACTGCAGAACAGACAGTGAATGGAGTTTCTGTCTATACGCTCCAAGGGTTGAGCCTTTAGAGCGGTCCACAAGTCCGTAGAATTTCAACGAAGCTCGAGGACAATGGCACATAGCATCCATCGTTCAATTTCCTCCACCATACTGAATATTTGTCGCTCCGACTTGGCTGAGTGAATTATTCTAATGCTACAGAACTGCACAATGATACGTGTATTTCCGTCTTATTCAAAACATATATCAAACAGAGCGACCTATCAAAATTGCTTAAGAGCCAATTACTTTATTTAGCCAATTAAAAGTTCAAAATATAATACAACCCACATTAGTAAGTTTGAATACACAATGAGAAGAATACGAAGATTTGTTATCCATAATAAAGCTTCATTAGAATCTCTACATAATCCAGCATCATGTGCACCACATTGTGCCAATATCAACCATTCAACTTTTGGACTTGATGGACTTGACAAAGGGAAGACCATCTCCTTGGTCGCACTGGATGCCATCACTACCACTTTCATCACTCCTAAAATAACGCTGAAAAATGGAAAGAGATAAAAAGAAGAACTAAACAGAATTGCAAGCTCAAGCGTGTGGCATTTGCTACATTTTTCAAATTTTTTTCTTTTTCTTCTTTTATGTTTTGCTTCGTCTTTCTATCGTAATCGACATTCGGCACGGTGACAATGAAGTTGGGACAACTTGTAAATCTGCTAAATATAAATGGGACAGTTTTCAAGTGCTTCATGCAGCAAACAGCGAGGCCCTCTCTTAACGGGCAGATCTAATTCGAATAGTATACGGATATCATTTTGCATTCTGTTTTCGTGTTTTTGGAACTACTGGAGTGACACTCGAGCCGTAACATTGGCTGTTCTGAGGCCAAATAGTCTTTGTTTGTCATTACTATAAAATGGGGCAAAGAAAATCTGATTAACCAAGCGCTGCTTTCCCCTTATCCTCATTGTTGAAATCTGATTGAGCATTCATCATCTAATAGTCTCATTCTCACTAACTCACCTACTTCACTTACTCCACTCACTCACTCCACTGGCTCGCTCGCTCTCTCTCTCTCTGTCTCTCTACCTCTCTCTCTCTCTCCCACGCTCTCTTATTGGGTGCAACTAAGACGGGCTAATTCTTTTCTGAATGAGAGGCTGAACGAACATATGCTTCCACGTGAAACAGGCAAGAAGTTGTTATGGAGTTTCTTCATCTGTTTCTTGAAGAGATCAGTGTCCTATATTTGTAGTCACTTATGATCAAACTATTTCTGCTTAACAACCGGCGATGACCTTTTTGGGGTCGGCAGATGGATCCATCAACCATGACATATAGATTATTGGAGAAATTCATAACAAAGAAGTGTTGTAAGAGCATGAAAGGAATCCATTGAAAAACCAAGATTTCCCAGAAACACCGCTGAAATGTTGGCAGATTTGGCACCTGACATCTTTCCACATATTGAATGGACCAGTTTCCAAGCCGTCAACATGCTGTATAACTGTTGCACAAGATTCCGAGACATTGCTCAATGAATCATTGAAAAGGGCTCTCAAAGAAGGAAAAAAGTGCATTAGTGGTTTGCGTACCTCACCAATGGCTTGTCCCAACGCGTCTTAAGAGTGGTGATGAGCACGACTGTGTGGAAATTTCTGCAATAATGTGCAGAGTATAGTATGCGAAGATTTGGTTCGAAAAAAGCGCTTACTTTTTTGTTAATTGATTGGGAAACGCGCTGATCTCTTCTCTGTTCAACTCTTTCTGCCATATGTTACATCAGGTCTTGTCCACTTTCTTAGGATCCTAGTTCAATACAAGATTTGTTGCATTTGGCTCAAATCCGATTGTTATGGGCTGCCATGGCCGAATGTAATTTGCTCCATATTCAATAGTCTCATAACTATCAACACTCAAGCGCCAATTGACGTTGCCGCCTTCACAGGATTTCTTTTCTTCTTCTGCCTTATTGTGAGATGTATTCGTCACTTTCTTCGGTGTGTCATCCTCCATATACCATCTGGTCTCTATCTTCCAGACGGCTTCGTCGAGCAACTAATGTTTCCATTTTGAAGTGAGCACCGTCTCTTAAAGCACTGCTGTGGCACTGCAGTAAACATATCGCGATAGTCTCTCCATCGGCGCCGAGACCGTTGTTATGCAACTGGACGCTTGGCGTGAGTAGGCAGAGGTAATACTAAGAAGTATGAGATGCCTTCCAGCTCCACTGGCTTCAAAGGCAGTTTCAAAAGGATCGGCGCCTGTAATATGGTAGTTGGCAGACACTATTGCTTAACATAACATACGCATTATCAATGATATTACTATTGAGAAAACATAACATTTTCAAAAAAACCCAAACTCGGGTAATAAAAAAATATTAATGAGCGTGTGAGAGACAGTGATCAAAGGTGCTCTGCGGCGCAAATAATCGACCTTGTTTGGGATATGTCACGATATACCCTCACCGTGGCCGAAAGGTGTTTATGGCCAACGTCTTGCAAAGCAAAGAGATGATTTATCTTTCAGCAGGGCCTCTCAAGGTGAGGAAGAGTTCAATGCTCCCATACGGAAAGCCCGACTGAGGGTAAACCACTCCAGGAATCACCACCGTGTCGGTAATATTTTGTCTCAAGGTGATAACCTATTTCGATCTTTAAGGACCGCCGACTGGCCAATGTGGTGACGACTTGGAGAAGGCCCCGACTAGACTAAACTCAAGACTCAAGAGAACACAAATGGCTGAGTTCAAAAAGCTTCTGCCTTAATACTCTACAAATGCATTGTCGTTTACCGGGTCGGGCAGCATGGGAACCAACAGAGGGCGATAGGTTATCGGCTTCAATGAGGCTTCAATAAAAATAGACACAATAAACACCCCTACGACGCTTCATAAATACTGCTTATAACTTCAAATGTAAAACAGTCGAACAGTCTTCAATAGCGCAGAGCAATATGATCTTCTCGAGACTGATGGTCACATCAAATTCTCTGTGATCGCACCACAAGAGCGAAAAGCGGAAAGATCAACGTTCGACAGTTGAACTACGGAGATGTCGTTGTTCGCATGTTTTTACTTCGCTGCCCTCATAGCCGGCTGTAGTGTTATTTATAGATCCAGGAACGCTAAATGACATGCAAAACGTTCGATCCCAAGCGAAGGTTGAATTCATTATTCACCCAAGCCAGAGGCACGCGCTACCGCTACGCCATCGCGGACACCCACTCTGCTACCACTCTTTCGTCGCTATAAGAAGCTCTTCTATTCTTCTGTGGGGTAAGGTTTCTTGTTTTCATTTACTTCTAAATAAACATGCTGCTAAGCCTAAGCCTAAATGGAAGCCTAAGCAGCCCAAGATTGTGTACGAGAAGTATATGACTGTGCAGAGGAAATCTTGGAGTTTAACTGTAATATGTTCTATCTAGAGTTTCCCAAAAACTTCAGTTTTAATAACAACAATCGCACAGCGCATGTGAATCTCGTTTTGCTATGAATCAGCCGTGCAATGGATACGCGGCAACTTATACATCCTAACCAGAGAGAAAGAATTCAAAAGTTCGACTTTCTATAAACCTCGGCATAATCAATTGATATATGAAAATGGAAAAAAAAACTTATCTTGATTAGCTGACGCGAGGTTGATAAAACAGTTGTAGAAATTCGGCTGATATGAGATCGCCATTTCCAACGGCTACAAAACATTTGCCACTAGGGAATATTCAAAAGTGGAATTAGGTCACAAAAGAACAATACTCCGCACCTGAATAGAGTCCCCTTCAAATTACCATTTATATCAAACGAGATTAGTAGCGCGGTTAAAAGGTGCCTGAAAAGATGCGGTCTTGAAAATTCCGTGGTAATTATCGAAACCCCACCTCCCACCGTACGCCATCAGCTGATCCGCAATAGACTCTATGATCGATTGTGCAACACCAACAACTGTATGATCTGCCCCAACGGAAAAGAGGGAGATTGTATGAGATCAGGCACAATTTATTTGCTAACATGTAAAACATGCGGGGAAGAATATATAGGCGAAACGGGAAGACCACTTTTCGTCCGCATAAAAGAACATCTAGACAGTAAATCTAAAATAGATAAAACCAAACCTTTAGGTTTACATAGGGCACAAAAACACAACAACAAGGATTTTGATGTGACTGTCACAATCCTGGCGCAGGAATCAAAAACATCCACGCGCAAAACTCTTGAGGCATTTTGGATAAACGCCCAAAACCCCGAAATGAATCGGAAGGACGAGTGCGTCACCATCACGCGAGATCTCGCGCCCTTTCTTCGTTTGATCTTCTAACGTGACCTAGGCAGCATATAAATAAGACCATCCGATCATTCAAATAGACTAATACTATATACGTCCAGGCTCTGAAGAAGGCGGGTCGCCGAAACGTCAGCCGAATTTCTACAACTGTTTTATCAACCTCGCGTCAGCTAATCAAGATAAGTTTTTTTTTTTCCATTTTCAGAGAGAAAGAGGCGTCGTGTGCGAAACCCAAAAGCTCTTTTGGCTGCTACAGCGCACTGCGAAGTTTTCTTAAAAACCAAGCAAACTGTGTAAATTGCGCAGATTTACGCTACCGAATAACCGCCAAATCTTCAAGGTCAAGCGCAAAACGCGTCGTCTTTAAAGGATTGAAAATTTTAATAGATGACGGAGAAGTATCTCCACGTAATACACATCACATATAATAATAATACTAATAATATATTTATATATACATATATTCGCTGGTATAACTGTAGGTGTTCTCTTAGAATGCACAAGGGTAAGCTCGAATGCGCATTATCGACGTCGAAATAAAGATATAGGTAGTCTCTACCTTTAATGATTTCTTTTCAAACGGTGGACACTCGAAAAGAAGAATAAGCAGTATGCACTCGATTGCCCTAATCTCGATTTCAATTAAATGGCCTTTTCTGTCGAGAATTCGATTAAACAACGATTCAAGTTCGAATTTTCTGGAGATCAAAGCTGTTTTAGACACACAAACATTTTATCTTGGAAGTCTACATAGGATCTTTTTACGCTCTTCTTTCATAAAAGTTGCTGAAAAACAAAAATACCTATTTCCACCTCAAGCATAGCTTATTAAATTTAATTAATTGCCTGAATAGAAAAGTATCTCGAGAAGATTGCGCACGAACCTAAGCTTTCCATTGCGGAGTAGGTCACCGCGCTTCAAGTTGCGATGTATAGCACCGTTGGTGTGCAGATACTCGACTGTCAAGCACGCCTTGGTTGCATCTAAATCAAACTTAGATCAATCATTTGGATGAAAGCAGCAAAATTGACGTAAGAACTCACTTAATTGAATAAAAGCGATTTGAAATTAAGCTACAACTACACTTCCAAAAAAAAAAGACGCAGGGCTAGCCTGATAGGTAAAGTCGAGATAGCGCTGTTACCAAATTTCTCGGCTTGTCTAATTCCGTCAGCGTATGATGAGGGCATATTCCACAGTAGTGTAACCACTGTTGATGTTTTTCATAAAATTATGGAGCTGCACGACATGAGGATGGCTCGGACTACGATGTGTATGCACATTTTGAATCATCCGAAAGACATCGCAACGAGCTATGTTTTTCAAAACGATCCTCCCGGCAAACACCGCATTCGTTATAGAATTTGGCAGCTCATAACAGTTTGCCAAATCCTTCTTCGCCGAGAAAGTTTCCACATATATGGGTTACTCGGTGCACTGCGTGTTAACAGTGCCGCCGGAAACTTCATTCCGCTGAGACTTTTCCATTTCTTGCTCCGCAACGTCTAAATTGTGTATGATAATAAAGTAGAAATCTAGGTGACTTAAGCGGAACAATAGCGAAAAAAATAATAATTAACAAAACAAAAACAGAAAAAAAGAATTAAAAGTCATTAATCGTTTGAGTATCGTCGCTGATAGGAAGCGGTACCGCACTCATTGTTCGCGAAGCAATCGGAGTGATCGACTGCGGATGAGCCCATTATTTTCACTAGATCGACTGCGGATGAACCCGTTATCTTCACTATCTTATAGCTTCGCAGTGGAATCAGATTTAATGTGGCAGTAGGAAAATACATGGTTAGTAGGTGGTAAAATATGATGGAACGAGATTAGAAGGCTATCTTTAGGTAAATAACACCAAAACATTTACAAAATAGTGGACTGCTTGTCATAAATTATACTACACAATGCATTCATTACCACCTCATCAAAAAACTCTCAAATACATTTCGATTATTAGCGCACTTTGAAAGCTGAAAATTCCACATGCTCTTATTGGAGCTCTGCTACCACTACAAGAATGCAGTAGAGAGGAAGTCTAACGTTTTTGAAATTCAAAACTCCTCGAGACTTATAGTTTTAAACCCTTTCCCCCTCTCTTTCTCCCTCCACCTCTATTTCGGTCATCTCGATGGTCATTGAACGTCCATGGTACATTTATGATAATCTGTGTAAGAAATGAAACATTTAGTCGCACTTGTTCGTCTTCGTATCATGGAATATGCAACAGACGAAGTTTTTAGCATTCATGCGCAATTTCATGTTTTCCTCGATTCTTTGGAATAATCGAGCATCGTCTCTTATTCAGTAGTGCTTCCCGTAAAGTTGACTCTGTCTGTCAGTCACTAAACGAGAGTATGAAGGAAGTTTGCTCTAATTGTGGGCCCTTCTCGTTCCAATCAAGCGACTTCATTATCCTTCACAATGCTGCTGTGAGCAGCTTTGACGCCAGCATTCAAAACCTTTCTTCGGGTTTGGATAGAACTCGGCCAAAGATGTATTTCCGTGATAAAATTTCAGTAGGAGTCAGGGGCTGTCATCATGAGAACCACTTCTAGGTCAATGGCGGGTGATAGAATTTGATTTGGAAGCCGTCAAACAATTTGGTCTACCAGCAAAGGTTCGCCTGTATGAAACAAACCAAATCGTTTACCGCCTCATCGAGGATGCGAGGTGTTCCTGGTTGCCGGATGGCGAACAACGGGTGGCTTAATTCTGAATTAGAACCACCCAAGGTGAGAAGAACTCCGACGTTTCTACTTGAGAAAATTCGGCCAATAGTTTACCGTAGTAGGAATGAATACTGTCTTGGTAAGTAGTGGTAGCAAGGTGGTGACTCTCCGATCCACAAGACTGGTGAGTGCTCTAATGTGGAGACAACCTGAATAAGCACCAGCTAAGTTATCCTCGAGACTCCAATAAACAAAGCAGCACATTTTCATGTGCTGGGGTTCGCGCAAATCGTGAAGACAGACCGTCTAAGTAAGCAAATAAGTATATGTACTTATATAAAAATGGAGAAAACTTATCTTGATTAGCTGACTCGAGGTTGGTAATGGAAAATTAGTTGCAGTAAATCGGCTGACGTTTCGGCGACCCGCCTTTCTCAGAGCCTGGGTCTATGTAGCATTAGTCTATCTGAATGATTCAGAAGATCTTTCTTATATGCTACCTAGGTCAGAGTAAAAGATTAAACGCACAAAGGGCATGAGATCTTGTGTGATGGTGATACATTCTCCTTCCTGTTCATTTCGAGGTTTTTGGCGTTTTTCCGAGATGCCTCAAGAGTCTTGCGCGTGGATGTTCTTGATTCCTGCGCTAGGAATTTGACAGTCACATTAAAATCTTTGTTGTTGTGTTTTTGTGCTCTAAGTAAACATAAAGGTATGGTGTTATCTATTTTAGATTTCCTATTTAGATGTTCTTTTATGCGGTTGAAAATTGGTCTTCCCGTTTCGGCTATATATTCTCCACCGCTTATCTTACATGGTAGTAAATATAGTGTGCCCGATCTCATACAATCCCCCTTTTTCCGTTAGGGCAGATCATACAGTATTTTGTGTTGCACAATCGATCGTAAAGTCTATTGCGGATCAGCTGATGGCGTAGAGTAGGAGGTGGGATTTCAATAACCACCACGGAATTTCCAAGGCCGCATCTTTTGGGCCACCTTTTAACTACGCTGCTAATTTCGTTTGATGTAAATGGCAGTTTGAAGGGAATTCTATTCAGCTGTGAAGTATTGTTCTTTTAGGACCTAATTCCACTTTTTGAAAATTTCCCAGTGGAAAATGTTTTGTAGCCGCTGGAAATGGCAAATTTTCGTGCCAAGTTTAAGAATCGTTCTTTTCCTCTTCTCCTGTACACACATTTTTCGCCGTTCGAAACATGTTTTTTAGTTAAGAAATGGTAGAAGCATTGGTGGCGAAACAGGCGTCGGTAGTGCAACGGGTGAGAGCACGAGCCCTCGGATAGGGTCGAATACGCATTTGTGTCCCTCAGGAAGTTAAAGCTTTTAACATCACTGGACATCATTGAGTATTTTTATAGTCCTTCGAGATCCAGGCTATGAAATAATCGCTAGCGATCTGAAGAAAGAGTTTTGTTTAGCGAAAAAGCGTGATAACAGAGCTCGGTGCGGGTAAAATCTAATCTTATTTTTGCTGTTACAGCGCTACGAAAAGAGCTTTTCAAAAAACAATTACTTAGAGCAGTTTTCCAAGATATAAACTTATAAATGATCACTAGCAATGAAAAGTCTTTATCCACCAAAAAACTTTCACCACTCTGCGCCATGTAACCGAAAAAAACCGAAGTAAAAATAGTCGGAAATAAGGAGCTTAAATGATTATAAAGTATAGAAAAAGTTGAGTGGACATCTTTAGGTGTGCATTGACTTGAATACAATGAAATTACAACGTTGGCTTTTCTACTGCAATAATATGCGCTGAGTTCAATGCACATCACCATGTATTGCCATTGGTATGGTATCAAAGTGCAATTCGGCTCATTTCTGTTTCGTAGCACAGATTTCTAATCCTATACCTTTCAATCTGATGAGGATAAGACATGTTTTAGGCCGATAGGTCTAGTGCTATATAGGCGCCTATTTCGTCCTATTGGACTCATCAGTAGCACCTTCCCTCGGTTCCGTCGATCCCTGGAGGTGAAATAATCCTCTAAAGGAATCGACGCCGACTAAAAACTAAGCACCCAAGCTTGACTGCCGGCCATCACAAAGTCAGGTAATACCATCATCCTACTTTGGGTGCTTAGTTTTTACTCGGCGTCGATTCCTTTAGAGGATTATTTCACCTCAAGGATCGACGGAACCGAGGGAAGGTGCTACTGATGAGTCCCAATAGGACGAAATAGGCGCCTATATAGCACTGGACCTATCGGCCCAAAACATGTCTTATCCTTATCAGATTAATCACTTTGAGCGGGTCTGTAAAAGAGCGGTCGATAGCAGAGGTATGGTTCATTCTAAAAGCCTATACCTTTCGTTGGACAAAACTTTCCATAAAGAGTGCTAGTGAACATTTGAAAGCCTGAATCTCTGGCTAAAGCTGCATGTGGCCCTTATATTGAGAAATCCTTTTATAACGCCGCAAAATTCAAAATATAACTATGTTACACATCGGCCGCGCAATATTACTTCGCTAGAAGCACGAATAGCATATGAACGTGTAGCGAGAATCTTTTACTATTAGAGTCAAACATCGAATATGAAGCTTCTCTCAGAGTGGAGAACAATTTCTAATCAAATAACAAAGATCGCACTTCTTATTGATGCTATCAATCGATAACCGCAAGGACATCCTTATCCTCTGCCCTCAATCCACAGCCCCTGAATTGGTCAAAAAACACATACCCGCGTATGTGAGTCAATCTTATTTTCCTTGCAGAGAAGCTTTGTTTAAGAACTGAATAAAAAAAGCGTTGAAATTGTTGTTTATTATCTCATCGAATGAATATTAATGGTCTGGAGAAAGCTAAGTACAGCGAGAAATATGCGCGTGTGGTACACAAAAGTTTTTGTCGCTGAAGCACCATAAATGGGCCTTATGGAGAATAAGCACGTAAGCGCTAGCCAAAGATTTATGCCTTCGAATTATTACTAACATTCCTTATATAGAGCTCTTGTCCAGCAAAAAGGGTAGGCTTGAGAATCTGTGCTACTAAACGGAAAAATGCCTACACTTCCCATCTTATAGCTTTTATATTGCCTCCAATACAGAGAAGATGAAATAACTTCTGCTCTACGTCAAAGTATGAAAGTATGTCTCCCTACTTTACTCGATCTTAGTATAGACACCAGTTACACTCTTAGTGCACTAAACATCAATTACTGAAGTATTCGCCAATCGAGATATTCGCATAGCATGTGCATTCCCGCTCACCAACATCGGACCAGTCAGGTAAAAATAAACATCAAAGCTTCGAGTCACATCAAGACAGAGACCATGTCACATGTTTCTTACACATATAGAAAACCACAAACACTTTGGTAGAGCTCGGAACAGATTAGAATGGCTCACGTATAAGTGCGCACAAAAGTGCATCAGTATGAGAACTCATCACCCAATTCCATTCTTTTATCAGGAAACAGAGGAGGAAACGGCCCCTTTTGCTACACAGAAATTTTCTGCCAAAGTGTTAGTGATTATACGAAAATCTAAACTCGTGAAACTGCTGAACGTGCTCGTTTTTTGAAACACTCATTCAAAGAGCTGTAACATATAAAGCAAAACTACGTATCACACGTTCCTCGCGTTTTTATACTTACCACGCCTATACTCCGATGGAAGCATGAAAAGCATATTAATACATACAGGAGTCAATCGCCTTGTCTAAAGTTTTTTCGAAAGCTTAAAAAAGAACCAAGTTCAAAAACAAAAGTCGCACTCCATGTGTGAATCGCACATGGCCTATCCATCGCAAGTTATCGATCTACACTCAGCACGCACTTTTCCGACAAGCAAATGCGTGGGCTATGTGGAGCATAATCTTATTTTTCCTGCCACACCACAGAACGGTCTTTTCGGAAAATAAGCACGACGTTGGAATCGTCGAAACTTATGCTATCGAATGGTTACGTTTAATTCAAGGTAAGATCTCTGTTTTGATAGAAATATGTGCGCGCAAAACACAAATCTCCTTCTTGCTAAGGCGCTGTAAAAAAGCTTTTCTGACAAGCAGACATGTCTGTGACTTTGGTGAGACTGAAGCTAGTAGAAGACTACTAGCACATATGAAATGCGTTTAGTCCAGCGAAACATTAGAGTCATAATGACAAAAGAAGGAGTGAGTCTTAAATATAATTTCATTCGAACGTTACAGGGCTGCAAAAAGGTTTCTTTAACAAGCGAAAATGTAAAGGAGTCTTTTGAGATTTAGGCTTTCGAATGATTACTAATACATCTTACGAAAAGATCTCGACCAGCAAAAGGAACAGTTTTTTCGTTATGTCTCTGGACAACAAGAAAGAATATATAATATTGTCGATAACATTGCAATACGAAACAACTACAATGTAAATTTTGTTAAATATTACTATTGTAATAGAGAAAGCGCTCCGATTACCTCGTTTAATTATGAAAATTAAGATTTCAGTATGATATATGGATGTATTGAAGGTGTACTGTGAATCAATGAAAGGCTCACCAAAATGCAGCTTCAGCGACGTTGCACCACCATCGCCGACGCAGATGAGCGTGTGAATGAGATGAAATTAGCCTTATCGATTTTAGATATGGTCACTTAAATGCCTCGCATATAATCATGCGTCTTGGCAATTGCTTATTATTGTTTTGAAAGTCAAATATAGAATATTTATTTTCACAGATCATCTGCGTGGCTAGTGAAACGGTAGAGGTGAGTCGACGGTCAAAAAACGATTTATCACTCAAGTTATATTTATACAAAAAATCAGTTTATCGCAAACATTACAATTTGAATAGGAAGATTCAGACTCAGAGATCTTCTCCCAGTCCACGGGATAAAACTCTTTTGTCCTCTCAAGATTATAAGTGTGAGACTTTAATTCTTTTTATTTAATTTTTAATCGATATGAACATTTCCAGAAGGTCGTTTGAGGTTGTATGCAAAAACAATCTTTTTCCTGAGCTTTGCCCCATGTTCACTTGGTGGAAGCACGTTTAAGAGAAAGATAAAATGAAGACCTCGATGGTAGAGTGCGAACCTGTGCGCTACCCAGAAGGTTGGACGTGATTCGCGCTCACTCCACATACATTAGGGTCTACGATTAGAACCATCTCAGCGTTCTTGTGCTTATACTTCACGTAGTACGCGGCTGTTAAGAATGGACTAACCACTAAGTAGGAGTTAATATTGTGGTAGAAAGCCTGTTCCATGTTTGCTCTGCGTAACAAAACAAATTGCTTTTCGAACGAGTTCTAATTCGTGAGGAGAAACGAAGTTCATACACAATGGACGGAATGGACGAAGGTGTACCGGAACGTTTCAGTCTCAAGAATTGGTTATAGCTGCATTCGGAATAAAGCAATCCAAGGAGATCATGCAACAGTCGAAAGCGTTAGCTTAAGGAGATTAGCTTCATTCAGTATAGCAACCAGGCACAAAATAACGAAGTGACTGCTAGAAGTACTGGGATTCTCACAGTGAAAAAAAAAAACACCGCCACGACGGACAATAATGCAGAAGTGTCCATTTAATTATTCTTACAACATCTGCTATCGTAGCTCTACAATACTCCGCGAAGAATTTATATTTATTGCCAGCACAAATTTCATAGCACGAAGGTGAATGTCCGGGTTTCATTACAAACTATAACATTGTCGTCATAGCGCGCCCAATGTGCCAGTCGACCGCGCCTCTTGTTAGATGGAATTAGGGTGGTACCGAAAGTATTAAATTTTGGTCGGTCTTTGATGGGAACATGATTAACGCTCTGCTTTTCTTGTTACGAATGGATGCATCTGTTTCATTGAACTTTACGAAATTCTTAGTTGGAAGATCTTCACCCAAAATGCATCGATCCCTCCAAGATCGTGTCGCTGGATTGACGAGAAGAGCACTGAGCGATTGATCTCAGTAAGTGTTAGTGAAATGTCCATGTGATTTCTACCCAAATCTTCATTCATTCGCCTTTTTTGTACGTAGGTAGCATGTGGACTTCTAATGATTTCGTTCTCGTCAGTGTCTTGTAATGTATTCGTTTGATGACATTGGTCTTTAAAGCAATCATCTAGTTATTGCGAAAATGTTCGAAAGATACTCCTTGCAGGTACTACCTAATTTTCTATTCCTTTGTGGTTTTTCTTGATTCTGAATGATTTTGCTGAGCTTTTTGATGAATTTTCTTAGTTCTTTATGATAATAAGAAGACAACTGAAAAAACGGACCTCATTCGCTGGAGAGGAATTTTTCACAGGAGTGCTAGTAACCATTAGAAAACTGAGACATAAGTCTACAACCCCATGTCACCGGTTTTTCAAAACCCACTTTTATAACTCTGTGATCTCTACACAAAGCTATGTTACAGGCGCGCATATTTCTCGCGTGGCACTGCTCTTCTCTTGAACTTTCAGCAATCATTTGATGGCGTAATCGTTCCTCATTCTAATGTTATGCTTAAATCCTGAACAGACCATTCCTCTGCATAATGATGGTGTAATTAAAGAGCTCTGTACGGCAAGAAATATGCGCGTATGGAATTCAAAAAGTTCCCTTCTGTGACAAAGTAAATAAAAGGTTTTTTCCGAAAATCGGCGACATGGGCCTGTAGCACGAAGTCTCAGCCGTCGAATGATTACCAATAATATTATTAAAAATTTCTTGTCCATCGTATGAGAGCGTTTTTTTCATTTGCCTCCCCGTAACCGATTAGAAGCGAACATTGTTGTCCATGAAAAACTAAAAACTAGTATAGAATAATAACTTAGCCCATCACTAACTTCACTGGCACCTGCTCGAACAAGGCGCCAATCAATGACATAAAGAAGACTGACAAGTCAAATTTTTATGTTTTGAAGTACGAAACCATTAACTTTCAGTTCCAAGAGCACTATCGACAAACCCGTTCACTATCGACGCCTGTTTTACCACCACTCTTACTCTTTAACGCATCAACCTCTCAGCATCCAGCCGACAACGGTTTGGTCTGGCAGTCAATATTGACATTGAACCCAATTACGCTAACAGATATTGGATGTATCTGTTGGAGACAAGAATTCTTTTCAGCAGAAAGAGTGGTGGCAAAACAGCGTCGGCAGTGCAACGGGTGCTCTTGGGAGATGCTCCAAGAGCATGCGCTCTTGTGTACGGTCAAATGCGGGTTCGAGTCCCACATGAAGCAAAAGCTTTGCACATCACTCAGCATCATTGATTATATTGCATTATCATATGACCGCAATGAAGTGGTTAAATAAATATAATTTTGATCGCATGCACTATCTCTTCTCATTTGAATACTATGCGAGTTTGGCATCTGCTTCAAGAGAAGTAGCTAACGTTTCGATGATTTCTCCGTTGTCAGACACTCCATACGATAAGTGAGGATAATTAACGATTAACTGCATGGAGGCCGTCCGTTGTAGGATTAATGAACATTTCCCAAAAAGTTTTGTCTAAACTGTACAGAAAAGCTTTCTCTCGTCTCACGCCTCCCATTTTGATCAAATCTGAAATAATCGTAGAATGGACATGCACACTGTTGTGACTGTCCGACATCATCCACTCAGTCAGGGACATATGAACACTACACTGTCCATGCAGAACTTTATGTATCTCGGGTGAGTCGTTGCTGCTGCGCCTCAGACTAGAGGAAAATGGTTCTATCTGTATTAAAATGGATCAGATAATTTCATCAAAAAAGTTTCACACTTGTATCGGGTCACGCACTCCAAATGGATCCATTCGCAATAGGACTAGCGTGCCCCCAGACTATGCCCCTATAAAAGATCCGTCAAAATTTAGCCCTTGAAGCTCGACGTATCCCACAAGTGGGACGCTGGTTGTCGCTTCCTGGTACAAATCAGGTACTTCTCTGGTAAACTTATTTGATTAATTTGTTCTTCCTCCATTGGTCTGATTTTCAGTATTATCTCGGATTAGCAGCTTCACAATGTTCTACAATGGATTTGTTATCATCAGTAGCATGCAGTTTATAACAAGTTTACTACAACATGCAGAAACATTTCCAAAGATGGATCTACACTGTATGGTTGCATCGATAAACGTGGATTTCATTTTTGAAGAGCAGCCATCTTTCATCAACATTTCATTGTTTTGTTGAAGCATGACCGTTCTTCCTACTATCGATTGCCTTACTGGAATCTCTTGATTATATTGTTTCTTTCGTCTTCAGCGACGACAGAATTGTGAAATTCACTATAAAACTTCAATATTGTGATGATAACGCGCTCGCCTACAATTCGACCGTGCCGCATGCCGGAGAAAAAAATCAACATCATACTAAAAGAGTTGCGAGAAAGACAATATTTCTGGAAGGCTTGATAACCTTGAGCACGGGATCGACCTATCAACTACGTGCGTGTCGCAAGGCACCTTCAACCACTGCTTCACACACTCTCATGCAGGAGCGAAAACTACCAAATCTTATTCGGTAGTTATATTAGACCGCGACAAACAAAGAAAAAATCGTTCTCATTCGCTGAAAATGAATTTTTCATAGGAAATTTGATAATCATTCGAAAGCTTCGACTCCTGGCTAGAGCCACACATGACAAGTTTTGGAAAGACTCTTTCATAACGCTGTAAAATTCAAGTTAATATTATGTTTCACACCCTCCACGCGCCATCATTTTCTCATGCGTATAATTCGCTGGAAGCACGAAAAACATATCAACGTGTGAAGAAACGTTCACAGTATCCGGACCATCGTTTTATTTGTAGTTTCTTCTGAAGCGAAGAGAAAATTCCCGATTGAATATCAAACTGCGTCTCACATATTCAGCGACCAAGAAATCGAATAATTGGTCTTGTCCCCACCACGCGATGAATAGCTGATATACAACCTTTCCGAAACTTTAAACATCAATTTCATTTTCCCTGCTATCGATTTATCCAGCAACTACCCACATCTTTGGAATTATTGAACTTATGCTATGGACTGACTACTTGTAGTAAAAATAAGAGAGTTCAGTACTGCGAATTGTAAAGCACAGATTTGTCAATTCTTCTGTAGCGCTATCAAAAGAGCTAATCCAAAAAGCAAACACATTTTCGTGTTATTTAAAACTGTGCTATCGAATGAGTACTAGCACTCTAAGGAAGTAGTTCTTTCCACCGAAATACTAGGTTAAAATGAAAGTTTCTATCGTTTGATAAAACAATCAAAATTTATGCATATATTAGGAAAACAAACAACAACAACAGAACACAAGCCATCATTATCCATCACTTTCTGCAATGGGTCCGCCAAAGTGATGGAGATGGGTTAGCACGGCTGTTTAAGAAACTCCTAGCTCTGCTGCCAGCTCACGAGAAGTCGATAACAGCCCATTTCTCAAACCAGAAATCAAGTCTTCATCATCGAGCTCGGTTGGTCGTCCAGATATCGGTCTGTCGGTCAACTCTTCATTGACGGCTTTAAACTCACGAAATCGCTCGCGGACTGTTGATTCTCCATCCGTACGATCTCCCAAGCTTTGTTGATTCGGCGAGCATAATCAGCAGCATTTGAACCAAATTCATACTCGTAAAGCATCAACAAACCTTTTTTCCCATGAACAATTCAATTCTGCGGGAGATATAGATAAACTATATATCAAAAGATGCACAAGAATAGGCTTTCCAAATGATATGAAAATCACACACCATTCATACAAAAAAAAAACGACATTCACATTCAAATGATGGGAATTTTTTTCCAACTTAATATAAGAGAAATAAGAAAAAAAAAACAAATGGTTGTGTAAAACATAATTTTATTTCGGATCCTATAGCTTTATAAAAGGATGTTTTTAAAAAAAGGCCACGTGTGGCTCTAGAATAGATTTTAGCTCTTTTATGATTCTAAAACTCCTATGAAAAGTTCCTTGAGCGAATGAGATGATTTATCATTTGTCGCCGCCTAACACATAAGTATCTTAGATTCTCTAGTAAGTAATGTGCATACTACAAGCGATAAAAAAATACTTCATGTAATTCTTATTATGTAAAGCACTTGAAAGTTGAAGTGTTAAGTGCACCGGTTTCGAATCGCGAACTCTTTTTCGGTACGAGAGGACCTAAAAGATGTAGGACAAAAGTTATGCCTAAACATTATAAGTCACGCGATGCATCAGAATTGCTAAGATGGGGACGACCGAGATACATCTTATAATAAAACTTCAAATTAACCTGTCCAAGGGTAATGTCACCGTGAAGGTGCAACATCGTTACATCGTAACCTCTGAATTCTGCCTCTGTACCAATCACATTGCCTCGTAGCCCTAAAAATTCATCCAAAATTATTTTCCATACATCACTTCACTTTATCTTGCACGATCCGTCATCATAATTAACTATGCGGATTCCAGCACTTCTTATTTCGATTAGTTTCCCGCTTCATCTCCCACAGAGATCTCCGAACAGATACGACGTGTCTCTTCTGCTGTTCCTTAAAGATTTTGTCTTTTCTACGGGTGTCGTAGAACGCAGGAGGAGCCGGCTTTCCTAGTAATCTCGGAGGGAGTCGAACTAAGACATTCCTCTCTGAAGCTTTCACTGATTGACTTAAAGGGAGTGTTGGGGAGATGATTAAAGCGGCTCTTGCTTATTACCTCTCTTCCTAATGCACCACATAACTAACCACAGCGTTTTCCGTCTCTCATACACATCAGCGTAGAAAAAAAACAAGAAGATAATTACGCTTATCTATTCCATAGCCCTCCATTTCTATAGTTAACATGCTCACAAAGATATCTTCACGAAGAAGTCAAACACAATTTTCACTCTTAAACGCTTTGCAACGAGACACTTTGATGCTTCATTCTCGGCAGTTTCCAAGAAACTTTCTTCCACGCTTTGACACGAAATTCAACTATCGATGTTTTCACATCTAAAGTTAGGGAATAGAAAAAAGAAACCAAACTAACTCAAATCTTCGTACAGCTGACGCAAAGATTGCAAGTAGTTAGCAAGGTTCTTCGCGTTCATGTTCTGGTCGAATTTGTCAATATTAATATGACAGGATTTGTAGGCAAATAAGCTGTGTAACCGAGCACACCTAAAAACCCTGAGTGGCTGAAAAACCCAATAACTCTGCGGTTTATATAATCTAGAAAGCGAAGTAAATAACGGGAAATCGTACAAAAAGCGCACAACGGAATTGGTCTAGAACTTCTGCATTCACCGTGAAACTGTACCACCGAATGTATACTTTTCTAAGCACCACAGCGAATTGCTAAACCATAGATCAGTTAAGACTGTTCAACCCCGGTACCACGTTGATTTTTCGGCTAGCATGCGGCGCAATTGACTGGACGACAGGGCGCGCTCAAATATTGTTCCAGTTTTCTAATAAAATTCGATGCTATACGGCGATAAACGAATATTCGGCCTCACTCGCTGGGAAAGTTTTTCTTTTATAG
Organism: Parelaphostrongylus tenuis; assembly: GCA_019055375.1. Taxonomy (NCBI): domain Eukaryota; kingdom Metazoa; phylum Nematoda; class Chromadorea; order Rhabditida; family Metastrongylidae; genus Parelaphostrongylus; species Parelaphostrongylus tenuis. The sequence continues at coordinate 36,139 of JAHQIW010003166.1, forward strand.
CAGTATTAGTATTCATTAGAACGTTTAAGTCTCTGACTAGAGGTCGGTGCGTGGCCGATTTTCGAAAAAGCTTTTTCGGAAAGCTGTGGCATTCAGAACAAAATTAGTTTTCACACCCTCCACGCGCTCTCATTTTTCCCACGCGTATATTACGAGGAAAGCACAAAAAACACGCAAACGTGTAGAGAAAACCTCATAGTATCCGAGACAATTGTTGTTTATATGAAGTTTCTTTCAAAAAGGAAAAAAAAACTCCCCATTGGAAGCAGTTTACACCCCACATGTCTAACGCGTCAGGGCATCAATCGATCGTCACGCTCCCCAGCCCGTAGGTTGGCCAGTGAACAAGCTCGTCGAGTATGTTAAACTCGATCTTATTTCACCTGCTACACTGTAGTGAAACAAAACTCTCACAAAATAAGCATAGCGTTGGAATCAATAAATTATACGCCATCGAATGATTACTAATAGTCTAAAGAAAGATCTCTATCCAGCATAGGTTTAGAGCACAAACATGTATCTCCTAGTGTGATATCAAAAAAGCTTTTCCAAAAAGCGAGCACAATTTCGAGTTCTTTGAGATTGTGCTATCGAAAAAGTGCTATCGAAAGAGTACTAGCAATCTAAGAAAGGAGTTTTGTTCAACGTGTTGGTGGTGGGGATTGATGTGTATTTATGTAACTATTGTTTATCATAGGTTGTTTTCTTATCTCCATATTGATGAATATCGCGTGGCAGGCACCGATATCACACACTAACAATGATATCTAAATGAGCACTCGCTGTTCAAATAAGTGTAAATTGTATCATATTACTCACTTGTTATTCAGTTCACATCAATCATAGATTTTATTTTGGATGCTCTATGTGGTCAAAATAAACTCGGTGAGAATGCTGTTCTTCTCAAGATGAATGGCTCTTCTACTACTCTACTACCAAAATAACAGTTCCTCGCCGATGTAGATGTTCTAATAATGCTAGTTTTTTTTTCATAGGAAATATGATGACATATTTTACGTTTGAATGAATCATTACTTTGACTCGCAATTTTTCTTTCTCTTCACTCGTTTTGCTTGTATTTGAGCATTTTTGTGGCTGCTTTTTTGTATCCTGGTTCTCGTAATTAAGTAACACTGTTATTTTATATTGAACTAATGTGACAACAGAGTTCGAGTTGAGTTTAATATTGAAGTTAGCATTTTTTAATAAATTGCTCCAAAAATGTTGCCTTCTTTGTCGCATTTTATGAACGCGCACAAGCATAATGTCCCGAAGGGAAGGATAGAATTTAGGAAATGCTGAATTCGGCGTAGCATATGTGACCAGGGGTTATCAAGGCTAATAATAACAATAACAATTCTGACACATGACAGATTTTTTTTTTTTTGCTAAGGCAGCAGCCACAACAGGAGAAAAAAATCTCGATTTTATGAAGAATCTTACGAATCTGGCGATAATTTTTTTTTTTGATAAATTGGGCTTGCATCCTTATAGGGACGTATTGAATTGACGGAAAACAATTAACCTGACCGTTCCAGCAAACATATGATCTTCAATGAAATCTTCTAATCTCAAACTTACTAAGACAAATTCAACATCCTAAAAAACGATTTTCATACTTGGAATTTCCAACACCAGATTGCTGACCATAAATATTTCAAACATCTTTAAAACAATGTATTCTTCTCCAAGGGTGCCCTCGCTCAAAAAGTGAACAAGGTGGATTTAGGAGATCCAAAAACTCATCATTATGGAGCCAGGAAAGCTGTCACTGCGTGAAGATCTCTATATTCCTTCTGTATCTAATGAAATATATATCGTATAAATAATAACACCAACATTCTCTGTACAACTTCGCAGCCATATTAGGACATGCCTTAGAAACACATAGTCAATTCATAGACCCTTTTTAATACTGTCGACAATGGTTTCCGTTATAGTGACGTGACTGCCTAACCCCTAAGAAATGGTTTCAAAAATCGATGGGCCCGTTCGATTAAGGCTTTTTCTCACTGTGAAAATTTCCGAAATTCTTATATTACTTTGATAGAGCACAATTTTCTCTGCTTGATCATATGTTTCCCGTTTAGATATGCTTGTCTTGTATAGATAAAAAGCTGGCTTACTGCGTAATCATACTTAATTTACTATTTAATCAACTGTATTGAATTGTACAAATAATATCATGGTAGCAATCTTTAGTTTTAATCGTCCTCAGTCTTCCATAAAGCCCAGAGTCAGCACAGTAAGTAAAAATTGGAAAAAATGCTCGATCTATCAAAGATGATGGTGGATGCTGTTTGCGATATCAGTGCATCGATAACTTTCAGTATAACTAAGTTTACCATTTGCTTATTTCAAATAATTCAGAGCTGACATATGTGAAAAGAAGTTGAGAGCTTGTGGATCGTGCAAGATTTCTGAGCCTGAAGAGACAATCGTGTTCGAGCAAAGGTTCGGAAAATTGGCATTATGCAAACTATTGGTGGTAATATGTGTCTTCAAAGAAATATTTGGTGCAGTGCTCAGCGAATGATGCTTGGATGCGGAATAATATTTTTTACTATGGCGGCACAGCAAGAAAATCATTTAAAAATAAAATCAACGTTTGAATTCTCGAATCAAGATATCGAGTGATTACTAGAATGTCAAAACAGAATAAGAATACGTTTTTTTTTTTGGATATGGACGCAGATAGGGGTAAAGAACCAAGTACTCTACGCAGTGATGGATGAGCGCTCTTCCTACACTAACTCCACCTACATACTACAGTTACCTCCACAAAAACCTGTATTACAGATGTTCAGTAGTAGAAGATTTGCTTCAAGCTATGTTCTTGCAAAACATGCAATACAAATGCATAATATGGATTGAAGGTTTGTTTCTTTTTTACAAGATGTGGTATTACCGCTGAAAAATGAAGACTTTCAAGACAAGTTATCGCTCTTTATACCAATGGTTCATTCGTGATATTCCATCCTCTGTGTAACGACAATTTACCTCTGACGTATAAACTTCATCTATAATTGCTAATAAACTACCTAAGACGTTCATGCAAAGTGACAACATTTCACACTATTCAAAAAATCATTCAAACTATCGATATCTTTAAGATTTGAGCTATCGAATGACTTCTATAGGTTTGGTGAAGAGCCACAACGAAGTCCCAGCCAACCAAATGGATCAAGTGGAGTGTGATACAGAATATTATTTCCGCTGCTACGAGATAACAAAGAGTTTTGTCAGAAATATTTTTCAAACTACAGGGATCCTACCTTTCAAATGATCACAGATGCCCGAGAGAAAACTACTATCCGGCGGTGAAAGCCTTTGAATAATCATGTATCTCAGCTTATACATGTTATCCCTTAGAGCGTTTTCTAATGTTAACAATTCAGCTTCTCCAGAATTTGCAATCTGACATCCACATATCCAAATTTTAAATAGTTAAGATCTCACTGTATTGCTAGACTTTTTTCAACTTGATATAGAATTTCTATCTGGCTCCATATAGGAGCCATCGTCACCTTCAGCACGACGGCTGTTGAAAAAAGTTTTTGTACTAGAGCGACTATCACCGTCCTTGCATCAGCGACATGATTATACATATGACTCGGATCGGACGATTTCGCTGAATCGATGTGGATCAACGCGGGCTTTGTCCATTTTCAATGCTTACGCATCAAGCTATGACGATGACGAATGCAGAACATTTTGAATACACCTCGAAAAATTTCTCAAAAAGGACCTCACACTCCTTAATGATATTGTTGGAGATGCTAACGCAAAAACCAGCCTTAGAAGAAGTCTACACTGGATTTCGCGGATTAGACTGGGAACGGATAGGGTGAGAGAAAGCTTACTCTCAAGGGTTGGATGGGAGCCGCCCATGGAGATTTCCATAACAAAATAAGTGCAATTGTGGCCGAAACTGAAGAAGCTGAAAGGAACAATTTAAGGCTCATCAATGCTTCACTGGTTACAAAGATGAGATGATTGCACTTATAAATCTTCACGGAACAAGTCTACCAGAAGGGCAATGGAGAAAATCCCCCACGATTACTATCAGATCTCTCTGATTGCCATATTAATCTACCATTATATGAAGTAAAAGATGTTGCATTTTTTATTCCAGCAGTTCCCTCTTCCAATATCCGACATACTGTTTCAACCGAAAAGATTAGAAAAACATCTAGTTCAAACAGGATAGGACCACGACTCCTGGAGAACCTATCGTCAATTTCCATCGACAGCGTTGCTCGGCTATTCACTACTTACCTTTCAGAATGCAAGTTTGCCGTTCAATGGAAAACCAGTAAGACCGCGTTGCTGTCAAAGAGGCAGACCTTCACAGCATGTACACTAGCTAAATCTGCTTTCTTTTCGTCATCTATAACTCTTCACTTGTGTCATTCTACGCAGGACTGACAGAACTCTGAGCGAAGAATAGTCATGCGAATCAGCAGGGTTTGGAAAAGAATTTAGTAGCATAGACATATCCAAGCAAACATAAAACTTATTGAAACTTCACGAGAGCACAAAAGATCGCTTGTAAACTTTCATCGATCTAAAGAAAACTCTTGATTCAATTAATACAGAAGGAGTCATAGGGCTCTGGACGTCCAGGGTGTCTAGTCTCGGCCTATCACGATTCTTTGTAAGCTATCTAAACACTTCACAATCAAATTATCTGTATTCTATAATGATAATACTATCGACGCTGAAAAAGGAGTTCAAGAGGGCGATATCATCTCTACAAAATTATTCTCGGCCATTAGCCAAACGTCATGTGAACACTACAGTGGGGCGACATGGGAGTGAAAATTGACGGTCTACAATCAAACCATCTTCGCTTTGCTGATGGTATTGTCCTCATAACACCAAGCATTGGCCAAGAGAAACCAATGACATGTAAAACGGCATCCTTGGTCTTCGATCGAAGACGTAAAACAGAACTTGCTCTCTCGACAAGGTTCGCGGAAAGATAGTCTCCGACCAAACCTAACGAGAGCGATATTTATGAGGAACGGATGAGTTGTGAATACCCTATTCAACGCAACGAAGCGAACATTTCCCAGCGCTCCATTTGCGTCTACCTAGGTTCGCGAAAATCATGATAAACGACATAGCTCCAGAGACGAACAGGCGGAAACGAGCAGCTCTTAAAGCATTTCAGAGCACCGAAGACGATGTGAAGAGAGCGAAGAACATTGAACTCTACTCCGTCCTTTCACCCAACGGTTATTCTTGCCCTAACATATGCAGCAGCAACTGGTCGGGACTCAAGCAGAATAATAGATCACTTGGCGTAATTGAACGAGCAGTCGAAAGATAAACGTTGGGAGCATCCCGTATCTCGCAAATGAGAGAAAGGATCAAAAGTTTTGTTTTACGTCATCGATCGAAGGCCAGAGATGTCGTTTTACATGCCAGGCTATTGAAATTAAAGTGCACGTAACGCGCTTCAACGGTAATCGATGGAAGAGAGCCGCTATGGACTGTATTCCACGGTGTGCTGGCTTCTCCATGAAAAGCCTAGAAGTAAAATATGATGATAACGGACTTCCTAGAGCGAAGATGATCCACTGGGGTGCTGTTGTACATGATGGGGAGAATAGAACCCTTGCTGGTCCTCGTTTGAGTCACTCGACGATTCACGTGGCCGCAAGGTGATACAGGTGATAAGAGTCCGAATTAGGACGTGATGCACAGACCGCCATCGAGAACATCAAACGGTCATCAGTGTCGGCTGAAAGTGGATTGTTCTCAAGAGTCAATGTTTTATGAGTCTGTGATTGTCAAGAGGGTTAAGCAATTTGCAGGATCACTGCCCAGTAACAATCTTAATTTTACAGTGAAAACAAATTTTAGGCTTCTGTGGGGAAGGCGAGTTGAAAAGCTTCGCATCTGATTGTAAAACTAAACATCATGATAACTGCACAATATCCTCATGAGAATTAGTTCGGTAGTGCAGGTAAAACGATGCCCTTCTAGCCAAACTCCCTGACCCCTACACGACAGTGCGTTGGTCAGTATAAAAACCACAAGCATTAACAATTTCCGTCATTTTCCATTTTCCATTTCCATTTCACTTTCTATTTTTCATTTTCCATTGCTCGAACTCGTGCGATTACCGTATCTGTCGTTGACATATTTTGCAATGATGATGATAACATGAAGCAATAAGTCTCCGTGACATCTTTTAAAAAACGGATGGCTCATATCGTCCACACTTCCAATCGCTAATAGCATTGCAAGTGTTTTTGAATCACCTCTAGGAATTGGTATACTTTTTATATCTCTCTTGTTGTATAAATAAATTATTATCAACGCTGATGAATCTGAATACTACAAAACACGGGAAAAATTTTTATTGCTACTAGAAATGAAACATTAAAAAGATGAAAATGACATAAGATAAACACTACGAGCGGAGATAAGCCTAAAAACTGAGGAGTATTGAGCGTTCAAAATCTTTACTGCACTTAAGTTTCATAAGGAATCTTCAAGCTACTATAATCGATAATTTACTGGTACGTTAACCATGTTGTTCGATCACCTTCTCACCTAATGCGCTGTTGATCGTCAAGTGACTCAAGTCGGTAGCCAGCAATTCTTCCATTTTTCTTATCGCTTGCAACAGAAGCCCAGTGGGTCCTCCTTGCTTCAAAAGATTCGCTGAGCATCCTATCTTTCTTTTAGGCTTTCCGTGAATAAATCGGATCATCGACTGGGTGATCTTCTTGTGGAGCGCCTGATATCCCAGGAATCCAGTCAGTAACGGCTCTCGTCCGTCGACTGTCGGTAAAGGACATTACGTATTTGGCTCACCTTATCTTCGATGACCTCAAATGTGGTTTGATATTATTTCATTTTGCAGCAGATTCCACTGGCAACGACATTTCAAGAACCTTTAGCCCTTTATTGAATGACCGACATATGTACGAGTAATAGCGAGATGATCCCATTGTATTTTTTTCGCCATGTCAAACTATATATTGGTCCCAAAAACTGTTTGGGCCATTTCGAGACATTAGCACGTAAGCCAGCGCATATCAAAACCTCGATAGAGCTTAAAACAGTCTTTGAGAATATATAGAAGTTTTGAGACCAGGAATCGAGTAGAACTCAAATGAGGATAGATAATCAGCTCTACATCTCTTTTCAACAAAATGTGAGAGTAAACCAATTCATGTTTTGCCACCGGTAACATGGTAGTCATCGGGCTCAATGATTACTTATTCACGAAATCGACGTGCACTTTCTGGCTCGCATATGAACATTATGGAACATATCATCTGCGTTTTGAGCTAGCTACCATGCATGGTCCAACAATTCTTCAAATACGACAATCAATAGACTTCTTTTCTGGCTTGAATTTCCATCGTTCCTCTCGACTTCTTTTTGGAAACCAAACAATGGAACGACTGCCCAAGAAAAATTACGAATGACCTTCAGCCTTCAGTAGGTAAACTAGATCTTCTTTTCTGCAAACACTTGTGTATGTAATTGAATCTTCTCCAGTCTCTGCAGAATTATCATGAGAGAAAAGGTTGCTCTCTTAATTGCTCCAACCGGATTGCTAATATTTAATACATGAAGATACTTTTGGTGTTAGGAGATCGAATGCTGAGGATTGCATGTTAGATATATATGTTAGGTAAAGATTGCTCCGTCCTCGCTAATACATTGTCAGCCGTTTGTGAATATAATTTTTTTAATTTGAGTGTTTCATTGAGACCACGCTCAAATTTCAATATATCTCATAACTGTTGTTTAAGTCAACATGTCATGTGGTCTGGTAACGGGCTTTTGTACAGCCCGATACATGTGTTTCGACCTTACTGTCTCGTTAGTTGTGCCCGACATTAGATACGCGTTAACAGAACGAACGTTGAACAACAGGCACATTTCCTGGCCGTATAAAATGCATCTTCTCTAATTTAGTAAGCGAAAACTTAAAGGAAACAAGGAATGTGGATAAAAGCCGATAGGTTTCTTGTGGAGCTAAAATTCAGCTTTCCTGCTTATCTTTTAGGAAAACAATGCTTGAGCACTCAAAGTGCCTATCAATTCATTCCTTACATTTTATGAAGGAAGCGGAATCACGAGATAGCATTGGCCTTAGTAGAATAAATATTCCATCTGTGTAGAAATTCGTGCCTGTTCAAAAAAATTATAGGCTTATGATTACTAGTTGCTTACCATTTAATTCATTCGTCATTAGAAACGGCTTCACGAACTCTACGGGGAATACTCCACGATTGTTCAGTTGTACTTAGGTAATTTCACAGTCACCCTACCGACTGCCTGGCTTTTTGCACAACTTCGTACAGGTGGTTGCTCAGAGTGGCACGAATTCAAAAGGAGGCAATCTGGAGCGGAGTTGAAATGTTGAATCCAATAAGAAGGTAACAATCACCGAAATGTAACCGAATACTCTGAGGCACTAATTAGTTCGCTACCGCTTGTTTGACCACCTCCGTACATCGAAATATTGCCAAATGTGCTGTAATGGCAGAGATGGTGATTTCAAGAGTGTAGGCACGGTTTACATAATCTCGTGCAAAGCGTACGGCGAAAAAATTTTTGCCCGAATTGGTAGGTCACTCTGGGTCCGCATAGAAACACAGCTAGATGACAGACGTAATACTAAGGCAAGAACCCCTATAGACAAGCATAGGGCACATATGCATGACGAAGTAAATTTTGACATAAAAGTCATCACCCTGGCGCATGAACATAAACTATCAGGGCGAAAAATTCCAGAATTCTGGATCAATACCAGTAATCCAACTGTGAGGAGCAGAGAAGAATGCCTTGTAATCACCCGTGATATGAACCGGTACATAAGACTATTGTGTTGATTGGCGAGGTGTATTACGAGTCCATGTGATCTCCTTCCGGTGGTCTTCACACGAATTATTCATTGCAAGACATATAAAAGAGGCGAGTATGTTGAAGGTTAATTTTGTGCTTGATGCGAGTGAATTCTGGATCCGATGATTTTTCTAAGAGAGTATTGGAGGTGCCCGACTGATTAGATTGCGGACAACTTGATTTTTCTAAGCTTTGAAGAAGACGAGACTGCTGAATCATCAGCTGTTCGAATAGAGATTGTTATGACTCCTCGTGTCTGGCTTAAGAAGATATTGAGAAATTGGTAAGAAGCATTGAAAATCAACAGTCCAAAGAGGTAATCTCTAGTTTTGCTGCAGATTTTTATCTGATGCGTGGTTCTACAGATTTCGTTCTCTTCTAATTCTCGCCTGAAAGCGATTTTATATCCATTTCTATTTCTTGCTTTTTGTTGCCGCTGAGATAATTGCTCATATAACTCAAGACGTCTGGAGCGCACACGGTGAAATTGTCACTCTAGTACAAAAAATCAAGAGGATTATTGCCCATGATTCGTAATTAGGTTTTCTTAGTCATGTGCTCAGCTTAGAGTACATGATGGTGGATAAAAGAGCGAGTATTGACAAGGCGCATCAATTTAAAGTCATAGTATTGCTTGCTGAGAAAAAAAGTGGCTTTAGGCGAAAAACTTCTCTGTTCAAAGTATATTTTCATTCTACGGTAATTTTGAACAGTTTTCTATAGAGAGCTCCTTAGCATTTAATTTTATTCTGAACTCTATGGGTATATAATACTTATACAGGGTTTCATCAAGTTTCAATTTCTATTCCTGCTGGCGTTCTGGACTTCTAATATTCATTGTCTTCGAAATAGTTTTATTTCATTGCTCTATCTCTGCCTTATATACAGCATGAGACAAAAATAGGTCGAGAAATTTCTATTTTTATCTTGATCTGTGAAACACATTTGTGATTCATGTCTTTATGGAAGTGAATATGTCCGTTTGCCAACCCTGTCGCATGTTCCTGTAGGAGCTACGCTGCGTCAGACAAAACTATATCTTCTCAGAATTGTAAACTGACAAGATTACAGTAGTATCCTAGAAAAGACTAGCAAGAAAAATGATTACGGTTTTATGACGTCAATTTTAAGATTTCAACTAAACTCAGATGAGCTATTTCAATTAAGATGACAGTTATATTATACACATATTGTCAACATGATTACCAAAAACGTTGAATTTCAAAGGTCTTCATGCGGCGAATTGAAGACATTTTTCAAATCAACATGATTGTTGACACCTTTTGCACTCACCAAAGCTGGGCAAACAAGTCTTTGTTTTCTGTGAAGCCCATCAATGACGTATCAGTAACCTTTTGCTGCTATCTTTTCGTCTGGTCTCCAAGGTCCGTAGCATACCAGTGATGTATACAAGGAGAACTATCATTCCTGTTTTCACATTTCAATTAATCAGATCCTTTTCTGATGCTACGCTGAGCCTGAAACGTCATGAAATAACGACAGAAATCTAAAAACATATAGAATA
>JAHQIW010003167.1:0-59521 GCA_019055375.1 Parelaphostrongylus tenuis
ATTGTGTTGAACACTCACCTTTTGCTCTTCATTTTTATCTCACGTATAATTGGCTGAAAGCCGACAAGCATATCAATGTGTAGAGAAATTTTTGTAGTATCTTAGTAATCGCTTTACCTGCAGTTTTTTCTAGAGTATTTTGAGTGTGAGACATAATTTTTGATCTGGATGCTACAACGTCATAAAGGCGTGTTTTGAAAACTGGCGATTTGGGCTTGTAGTCTCAAGTCTCAGCTTTCGTTATGACTACTAACAGTCCTGTGAAAGTTCTTCTCCAGCGAATGAGATCGGTTTTTCATTTGTTCCGTCCTAATCGAAAAGAGCCTCAACAACAAATGCCCTATTGAACGCTAAAGCTAGGCTGTCGTCGAGATTGCAAGAAACACACTCAACTAATATTCTATGACGTTCAAGAGGAAGACGATTAAACGAAGTGACTGCTGGAAGTACTGGGATCCTCACAGTGAAAAAAAAAAACACCGCCACGACGGACAATAATGCAGAAGTGTCCATTTAATTATTCTTACAACATCTGCTATCGTAGCTCTACAATACTCCGCGAAGAATTTATATTTATTGCCAGCACAAATTTCATAGCACGAAGGTGAATGTCCGGGTTTCATTACAAAACTATAACATTGTCGTCATAGCGCGCCCAATGTGCCAGTCGACCGCGCCTCTTGTTAGATGGAATTAGGGTGGTACCGAAAGTATTAAATTTTGGTCGGTCTTTGATGGGAACATGATTAACGCTCTGCTTTTCTTGGTACGAATGGATGCATCTGTTTCATTGAACTTTACGAAATTCTTAGTTGGAAGATCTTCACCCAAAATGCTTCGAGCCCTCCAAGATCGTGTCGCTGGATTGACGAGAAGAGCACTGAGCGATTGATCTCAGTAAGTGTTAGTGAAATGTCCATGTGATTTCTACCCAAATCTTCATTCATTCGCCTTTTTTGTACGTAGGTAGCATGTGGACTTCTAATGATTTCGTTCTCGTCAGTGTCTTGTAATGTATTCGTTTGATGACATTGGTCTTTAAAGCAATCATCTAGTTATTGCGAAAATGTTCGAAAGATACTCCTTGCAGGTACTACCTAATTTTCTATTCCTTTGTGGTTTTTCTTGATTCTGAATGATTTTGCTGAGCTTTTTGATGAATTTTCTTAGTTCTTTATGATAATAAGAAGACAACTGAAAACACGGACCTCATTCGCTGGAGAGGAATTTTTCACAGGAGTGCTAGTAACCATTAGAAAACTGAGACATAAGTCTACAACCCCATGTCACCGGTTTTTCAAAACCCACTTTTATAACTCTGTGATCTCTACACAAAGCTATGTTACAGGCGCGCATATTTCTCGCGTGGCACTGCTCTTCTCTTGAAATTTCAGCAATCATTTGATGGCGTAATCGTTCCTCATTCTAATGTTATGCTTAAATCCTGAACAGACCATTCCTCTGCATAATGATGGTGTAACTAAAGAGCTCTGTACGGCAAGAAATATGCGCGTATGGAATTCAAAAAGTTCCCTTCTGTGACAAAGTAAATAAAAGGTTTTTTCCGAAAATCGGCGACATGGGCCTGTAGCACGAAGTCTCAGCCGTCGAATGATTACCAATAATATTATTAAAAATTTCTTGTCCATCGTATGAGAGCGTTTTTTTCATTTGCCTCCCCGTAACCGATTAGAAGCGAACATTGTTGTCCATGAAAAACTAAAAACTAGTATAGAATAATAACTTAGCCCATCACTAACTTCACTGGCACCTGCTCGAACAAGGCGCCAATCAATGACATAAAGAAGACTGACAAGTCAAATTTTTATGTTTTGAAGTACGAAACCATTAACTTTCAGTTCCAAGAGCACTATCGACAAACCCGTTCACTATCGACGCCTGTTTTACCACCACTCTTACTCTTTAACGCATCAACCTCTCAGCATCCAGCCGACAACGGTTTGGTCTGGCAGTCAATATTGACATTGAACCCAATTACGCTAACAGATATTGGATGTATCTGTTGGAGACAAGAATTCTTTTCAGCAGAAAGAGTGGTGGCAAAACAGCGTCGGCAGTGCAACGGGTGCTCTTGGGAGATGCTCCAAGAGCATGCGCTCTTGTGTACGGTCAAATGCGGGTTCGAGTCCCACATGAAGCAAAAGCTTTGCACATCACTCAGCATCATTGATTATATTGCATTATCATATGACCGCAATGAAGTGGTTAAATAAATATAATTTTGATCGCATGCACTATCTCTTCTCATTTGAATACTATGCGAGTTTGGCATCTGCTTCAAGAGAAGTAGCTAACGTTTCGATGATTTCTCCGTTGTCAGACACTCCATACGATAAGTGAGGATAATTAACGATTAACTGCATGGAGGCCGTCCGTTGTAGGATTAATGAACATTTCCCAAAAAATTTTGTCTAAACTGTACAGAAAAGCTTTCTCTCGTCTCACGCCTCCCATTTTGATCAAATCTGAAATAATCGTAGAATGGACGTGCACACTGTTGTGACTGTCCGACATCATCCACTCAGTCAGGGACATATGAACACTACACTGTCCATGCAGAACTTTATGTATCTCGGGTGAGTCGTTGCTGCTGCGCCTCAGACTGGAAAAAAATGGTTCTATCTGTTCATGAGGGGAGAAATAAAACCAATTTCATTTGTTGGAGAGGAACTTTCATAGGAATCTTGGTAACCATTTGAAAGCTGAGACTTGAGGCTACACCCTCACATGGCCAATTTTTGAATAACTTTTTTGACGATGCAATAGGACGAGATTTGTTGGCGTCAAACGCGCATATTTCTTGCCGGGCAGAGCTCTTTTTTGGACAATCAGTAGTGATTCAATAGCTTAATCGAATTTGATTTCAACGTTTTGCTTATATCCTGAAAAACCGTTCCTCTGAAGCGCAACAAGTAAAATAAGTTGGATTCCCATCTGCGATCATTGGCCTCTATGGCCAACTCACGTGCGGCTGGCTGAGGAAGCCACGTTCGATGACGGGATTATCATTGGTTTCTCGGCATATGAACGTGTAGAGAAGTATCACATCAGCGGTTCCCGTGGCCGCCTTGCGCACACGCACGTAAACTGGCTAAAGACCCTTTGATCGCAGATAGGAATTCAACTTATTTTACCTGCTCCGTTGAAGAGAAACGGTGTATCAGGATAAAAGCCCATAATTCGAACTAGAATCGATTGAGCTATCGCATGATTACTGTTAGTCCAAAAAATAGCTTTGCCCGGCGAGAAGTTTGCGTGTCTAAAGCCAAGAAATAGCCTGCAGCAACGTCAAAAAAGTCCTTTTTGGAAAATCGGCGACGTGCGGCTGAAGCCTCAAGCCTCAACTTTCGAATGGTTGCTAACGCTCCTATGAAAAGATCCTCTCCAGCAAATAAATCGGTTTTTTATTTGTCCTCCAGCTCTCCCCCTAATTAGAAAGAAAACGTCAATACAACGCTGTAACTGGACCGGACGTTATAGGTTATCACGCATGTCGATGGCTCGATCTCGCGCCAAAGGCTCACCAAACCGTCCGTCCCTTCTGGCTCGTCAAATTAGTCGTTTTCTAAGAGGATAAAGAGCACTGACTCAATACGGAAGGAAGCCAGCACGAGTCATTGAAAAGGCCATATTTGCAAAACCGTCAAGGATTGATCTACGTCAAGATCGCTGTCTCTTTCACCTTCTTTGAGTCAATGTACTTCTAGAGATAATTCATTCGTAAGTAGCTTCAAGACATAAGAAAGTTTATTTAAGAAGAAAATCGATCAGAGTCATAGAGAAGGGAGTCAAACCAAGCCGTCATGCGCAGTTTTGTTCTAAGGAACAATCTTTTTTGCGGCAAATCCTGCTTGGAACTTTTTTATATTTTCTTCTCTAAAAGCTGAACAGGTGGTAAAGCGGAAAGATATTTCCTCTAGTCGATTGTTTTGAAATCTCACCACGTTCAGAACACGTCGGTTCAAAGTGCTCTTGGAACTTAAAGTTAATAGTTTCAGACTTCAAAACATAAAAATTTGACTTGTCAGTCTTCTTTATGTCATTGATTGGCGCCTTGTTCGAGCAGGTGCCAGTGAAGTTAGTGATGGGCTAAGTTATTATTCTATACTAGTTTTTAGTTTTTCATGGACAACAATGTTCGCTTCTAATCGGTTACGGGGAGGCAAATGAAAAAAACGCTCTCATACGATGGACAAGAAATTTTTAATAATATTATTGGTAATCATTCGACGGCTGAGACTTCGTGCTACAGGCCCATGTCGCCGATTTTCGGAAAAAACCTTTTATTTACTTTGTCACAGAAGGGAACTTTTTGAATTCCATACGCGCATATTTCTTGCCGTACAGAGCTCTTTAGTTACACCATCATTATGCAGAGGAATGGTCTGTTCAGGATTTAAGCATAACATTAGAATGAGGAACGATTACGCCATCAAATGATTGCTGAAATTTCAAGAGAAGAGCAGTGCCACGCGAGAAATATGCGCGCCTGTAACATAGCTTTGTGTAGAGATCACAGAGTTATAAAAGTGGGTTTTGAAAAACCGGTGACATGGGGTTGTAGACTTATGTCTCAGTTTTCTAATGGTTACTAGCACTCCTGTGAAAAATTCCTCTCCAGCGAATGAGGTCCGTGTTTTCAGTTGTCTTCTTATTATCATAAAGAACTAAGAAAATTCATCAAAAAGCTCAGCAAAATCATTCAGAATCAAGAAAAACCACAAAGGAATAGAAAATTAGGTAGTACCTGCAAGGAGTATCTTTCGAACATTTTCGCAATAACTAGATGATTGCTTTAAAGACCAATGTCATCAAACGAATACATTACAAGACACTGACGAGAACGAAATCATTAGAAGTCCACATGCTACCTACGTACAAAAAAGGCGAATGAATGAAGATTTGGGTAGAAATCACATGGACATTTCACTAACACTTACTGAGATCAATCGCTCAGTGCTCTTCTCGTCAATCCAGCGACACGATCTTGGAGGGCTCGAAGCATTTTGGGTGAAGATCTTCCAACTAAGAATTTCGTAAAGTTCAATGAAACAGATGCATCCATTCGTACCAAGAAAAGCAGAGCGTTAATCATGTTCCCATCAAAGACCGATCAAAATTTAATACTTTCGGTACCACCCTAATTCCATCTAACAAGAGGCGCGGTCGACTGGCACATTGGGCGCGCTATGACGACAATGTTATAGTTTTGTAATGAAACCCGGACATTCACCTTCGTGCTATGAAATTTGTGCTGGCAATAAATATAAATTCTTTGCGGAGTATTGTAGAGCTACGATAGCAGATGTTGTAAGAATAATTAAATGGACACTTCTGCATTATTGTCCGTCGTGGCGGTGTTTTTTTTTTTCACTGTGAGGATCCCAGTACTTCCAGCAGTCACTTCGTTTAATCGTCTTCCTCTTGAACGTCATAGAATATTAGTTGAGTGTGTTTCTTGCAATCTCGACGACAGCCTAGCTTTAGCGTTCAATAGGGCATTTGTTGTTGAGGCTCTTTTCGATTAGGACGGAACAAATGAAAAACCGATCTCATTCGCTGGAGAAGAACTTTCACAGGACTGTTAGTAGTCATAAGAAAGCTGAGACTTGAGACTACAAGCCCAAATCGCCAGTTTTCAAAACACGCCTTCATGACGTTGTAGCATCCAGATCAAAAATTATGTCTCACACTCAAAATACTCTAGAAAAAACTGCAGGTAAAGCGATTACTAAGATACTACAAAAATTTCTCTACACATTGATATGCTTGTCGGCTTTCAGCCAATTATACATGAGATAAAAATGAAGAGCAAAAGGTGAGTGTTCAACACAATTTCTGATCTGGATGCTACAGCGTTTTGAAGGGGTGTTTTGAAAAACCGGCGACGTGGGGCCTAGGCTGTATCCACAAGTTTCAGCTTTCAAATGGCTATTAACACTCCTTGAGAAGTTTCTCTCCAGTAAATGCGATCGGTTTTTCATTTTTTCCCTCCAGAACCGTTACTGAGTGACGGAGAGTGCTGGAGGATTGGGGGGGGGGGCGGGGAGTGACTCCTTCTGCGCGTGCTGCGACCAACATCGCGAGCACTCGTCAACATTGCCACCATTGAGTAGGATAAAATAAAATGGATCAGATAATTTTATCAAAAAGTTTCACACTTGTATCGGGTCACGCACTCCAAATGGATCCATTCGCAATAGGACTAGCGTGCTCCCAGACTATGCCCCTATAAAAGATCTGTCAAAATTTAGCCTTTGAAGCTCGACGTATCACACAAGTGGGACGCTGGTTGTCGCTTCCTGGTACAAATCAGGTACTTCTCTGGTAAACTTATTTGATTAATTTGTTCTTCCTCCATTGGTCTGATTTTCAGTACTATCTCGGATTAGCAGCTTCACAATGTTCTACAATGGATTTGTTATCATCAGTAGCATGCAGTTTATAACAAGTTTACTACAACATGCAGAAACATTTCCAAAGATGGATCTACACTGTATGGTTGCATCGATAAAAGTGGATTTCATTTTTGAAGAGCAGCCATCTTTCATCAACATTTCATTGTTTTATTGAAGCATGACCGTTCTTCCTACTATCGATTGCCTTACTGGAATCTCTTGATTATATTGTTTCTTTCGTCTTCAGCGACGACAGAATTGTGAAATTCACCATAAAACTTCAATATTGTGATGATAACGCGCTCGCCTACAATTCGACCGTGCCGCATGCCGGAGAAAAAAATCAACATCATACTAAAAGAGTTGCGAGAAAGACAATATTTCTGGAAGGCTTGATAACCTTGAGCACGGGATCGACCTATCAACTACGTGCGTGTCGCAAGGCACCTTCAACCACTGCTTCACACACTCTCATGCAAGAGCGAAAACTACCAAATCTTATTCGGTAGTTATATTAGACCGCGACAAACAAAGAAAAAATCGTTCTCATTCGCTGAAAATGAATTTTTCATAAGAAATTTGATAATCATTCGAAAGCTTCGACTCCTGGCTAGAGCCACACATGACAAGTTTTGGAAAGACTCTTTCATAACGCTGTAAAATTCAAGTTAATATTAGGTTTCACACCTTCCACGCGCCATCATTTTCTCATGCGTATAATTCGCTGGAAGCACGAAAAACATATCAACGTGTGAAGAAACGTTCACAGTATCCGGACCATCGTTTTATTTGTAGTTTCTTCTGAAGCGAAGAGAAAATTCCCGATTGAATATCAAACTGCGTCTCACATATTCAGCGACCAAGAAATCGAATAATTGGTCTTGTCCCCACCACGCGATGAATAGCTGATATACAACCTTTCCGAAACTTTAAACATCAATTTCATTTTCCCTGCTATCGATTTATCCAGCAACTACCCACATCTTTGGAATTATTGAAACTTATGCTATGGACTGACTACTTGTAGTAAAAAGAAGAGAGTTCAGTACTGCGAATTGTAAAGCACAGATTTGTCAATTCTTCTGCAGCGCTATCAAAAGAGCTAATCCAAAAAGCAAACACATTTTCATGTTATTTAAAACTGTGCTATCGAATGAGTACTAGCACTCTAAGGAAGTAGTTCTTTCCACCGAAATACTAGGTTAAAATGAAAGTTTCTATCGTTCGATAAAACAATCAAAATTTATGCATATATTAGGAAAACAAACAACGACAACAGAACACAAGCCATCATTATCCATCACTTTCTGCAATGGGTCCGCCAAAGTGATGGAGATGGGTTAGCACGGCTGTTTAAGAAACTCCTAGCTCTGCTGCCAGCTCACGAGAAGTCGATAACAGCCCATTTCTCAAACCAGAAATCAAGTCTTCATCATCGAGCTCGGTTGGTCGTCCAGATATCGGTCCGCCGGTCAACTCTTCATTGACGGCTTTAAACTCACGAAATCGCTCGCGGACTGTTGATTCTCCATCCGTAAGATCTCCCAAGCTTTGTTGATTCGGCGAGCATAATCAGCAGCATTTGAACCAAATTCATACTCGTAAAGCATCAACAAACCTTTTTTCCCATGAACAATTCAATTCTGCGGGAGATATAGATAAACTATATATCAAAAGACGCACAAGAATAGGCTTTCCAAATGATATGAAAATCACACACCATTCATACAAAAAAAAAAACCACAATCACATTCAAATGATGGGAATTTTTTTCCAACTTAATATAAGAGAAATAAGAAAAAAAAACAAATGGTTGTGTAAAACATAATTTTATTTCGGATCCTATAGCTTTATAAAAGGATGTTTTTAAAAAAAGGCCACGTGTGGCTCTAGAATAGATTTTAGCTCTTTTATGATTCTAAAACTCCTATGAAAAGTTCCTTGAGCGAATGAGATGATTTATCATTTGTCGCCGCCTAACACATAAGTATCTTAGATTCTCTAGTAAGTAATGTGCATACTACAAGCGATAAAAAAATACTTCATGTAATTCTTATTATGTAAAGCACTTGAAAGTTGAAGTGTTAAGTGCACCGGTTTCGAACCGCGAACTCTTTTTCGGTACGAGAGGACCTAAAAGATGTAGGACAAAAGTTATGCCTAAACATTATAAGTCACGCGATGCATCAGAATTGCTAAGATGGGGACGACCGAGATACATCTTATAATAAAACTTCAAATTAACCTGTCCAAGGGTAATGTCACCGTGAAGGTGCAACATCGTTACATCGTAACCTCTGAATTCTGCCTCTGTACCAATCACATTGCCTCGTAGCCCTAAAAATTCATCCAAAATTATTTTCCATACATCACTTCACTTTATCTTGCACGATCCGTCATCATAATTAACTACGCGGATTCCAGCACTTCTTATTTCAATTAGTTTCCCGCTTCATCTCCCACAGAGATCTCCGAACAGATACGACGTGTCTCTTCTGCTGTTCCTTAAAGATTTTGTCTTTTCTACGGGTGTCGTAGAACGCAGGAGGAGCCGGCTTTCCTAGTAATCTCGGAGGGAGTCGAACTAAGACATTCCTCTCTGAAGCTTTCACTGATTGACTTAAAGGGAGTGTTGGGGAGATGATTAAAGCGGCTCTTGCTTATTACCTCTCTTCCTAATGCACCACATAACTAACCACAGCGTTTTCCGTCTCTCATACACATCAGCGTAGAAAAAAAACAAGAAGATTATTACGCTTATCTGTTCCATAGCCCTCCATTTCTATAGTTAATATGCTCACAAAGATATCTTCGCGAAGAAGTCAAACACAATTTTCACTCTTAAACGCTTTGCAACGAGACACTTTGATGCTTCATTCTCGGCAGTTTCCAAGAAACTTTCTTCCACGCTTTGACACGAAATTCAACTATCGATGTTTTCACATCAGAAGTTAGGGAATAGAAAAAAGAAACCAAACTAACTCAAATCTTCGTACAGCTGACGCAAAGATTGCAAGTAGTTAGCAAGGTTCTTCGCGTTCATGTTCTGGTCGAATTTGTCAATATTAATATGATAGGATTTGTAGGCAAATAAGCTGTGTAACCGAGCACACCTAAAAACCCTGAGTGGCTGAAAAACCCAATAACTCTGCGGTTTATATAATCTAGAAAGCGAAGTAAATAACGGGAAATCATACAAAGAGCGCACAACGGAATTGGTCTAGAACTTCTGCATTCACCGTGAAACTGTACCACCGAATGTATACTTTTCTAAGCACCACAGCGAATTGCTAAACCATAGATCAGTTAAGACTGTTCAACCCCGGTACCACGTTGATTTTTCGGCTAGCATGCGGCGCAATTGACTGGACGACAGGGCGCGCTCAAATATTGTTCCAGTTTTCTAATAAAATTCGATGCTATACGGCGATAAACGAATATTCGGCCTCACTCGCTGGGAAAGTTTTTCTTTTATAGCAGTATTAGTATTCATTAGAACGTTTAAGTCTCTGACCAGAGGTCGGTGCGTGGCCGATTTTCGAAAAAGCTTTTTCGGAAAGCTGTGGCATTCAGAACAAAATTAGTTTTCACACCCTCCACGCGCTCTCATTTTTCCACACGTATATTACGAGGAAAGCACAAAAAACATGCAAACGTGTAGAGAAAACCTCATAGTATCCGAGACAATTGTATGTGATTTATATGAAGTTTCTTTCGAAAAGGAAAAAAAAAACTCCCCATTGGAAGCAGTTTACACCCCACATGTCTAACGCGTCAGGGCATCAATCGATCGTCACGCTCCCCAGCCCGTAGGTTGGCCAGTGAACAAGCTCATCGAGTATGTTAAACTCGATCTTATTTGACCTGCTACACTGTAGTGAAACAAAACTCTCACAAAATAAGCATAGCGTTGGAATCAATAAATTATACGCCATCGAATGATTACTAATAGTCTAAAGAAAGATCTCTATCCAGCATAGGTTTAGAGCACAAACATGTATCTCCTAGTGTGATATCAAAAAAGCTTTTCCAAAAAGCGAGCACAATTTTGAGTTCTTTGAGATTGTGCTATCGAAAAAGTGCTATCGAAAGAGTACTAGCAATCTAAGAAAGGAGTTTTGTTCAACGTGTTGGTGGTGGGGATTGATGTGTATTTATGTAACTGCTGTTTATCATAGGTTGTTTTCTTATCTCCATATTGATGAATATCGCGTGGCAGGCACCGATATCACACACTAACAATGATATCTAAATGAGCACTCGCTGTTCAAATAAGTGTAAATTGTATCATATTACTCACTTGTTATTCAGTTCACATCTATCATAGATTTTATTTTGGATGCTCTATGTGGTCAAAATAAACTCGGTGAGAATGCTGTTCTTCTCAAGATGAATGGCTTTTCTACTACTCTACTACCAAAATAACAGTTCCTCGCCGATGTAGATGTTCTAATAATGCTAGTTTTTTTTTCATAGGAAATATGATGACATATTTTACGTTTGAATGAATCATTACTTTGAGTCGCAATTTTTCTTTCTCTTCACTCGTTTTGCTTGTATCTGAGCATTTTTGTGGCTGCTTTTTTGTATCCTGGTTCTCGTAATTAAGTAACACTGTTATTTTATATTGAACTAATGTGACAACAGAGTTCGAGTTGAGTTTAATATTGAAGTTAGCATTTTCTAATAAATTGCTCCAAAAATGTTGCCTTCTTTGTCGCATTTTATGAACGCGCACAAGCATAATGTCCCGAAGGAAAGGATAGAATTTAGGAAATGCTGAAATCGGCGTAGCATATGTGACCAGGGGTTATCAAGGTTAATAATAACAATAACATTTCTGACACATGACAGATTTTTTTTTTTTTTGGTAAGGCAGCAGCCACAACAGGAGAAAAAATCTCGATTTTATGAAGAATCTTACGAAACTGGCGATAATTTTTTTTTTTTTGATAAATTGGGCTTGCATCCTTATAGGGACGTATTGAATTGACGGAAAACAATTAACCTGACCGTTCCAGCAAACATATGATCTTCAATGAAATCTTCTAATCTCAAACTTACTAAGACAAATTCAACATCCTAAATAACGATTTTCATACTTGGAATTTCCAACACCAGATTGCTGACCATAAATATTTCAAACATCCTTAAAACAATGTATTCTTCTCCAAGGGTGCCCTCGCTCAAAAAGTGAACAAGGTGGATTTAGGAGATCCAAAAACTCATCATTATGGAGCCAGGAAAGCTGTCACTGCGTGAAGATCTCTATATTCCTTTTGTATCTAATGAAATATATATCGTATAAATAATAACACCAACACTCTCTGTACAACTTCGCAGCCATATTAGAACATGCCTTAGAAACACATAGTCAATTCATAGACCCTTTTTAATACTGTCGACAATGGTTTCCGTTATAGTGACGTGACTGCCTAACCCCTAAGAAATGGTTTCAAAAATCGATGTGCCCGTTCGATTAAGGCTTTTTCTCACTGTGAAAATTTCCGAAATTCTTATATTACTTTAATAGAGCACAATTTTCTCTGCTTGATCATATGTTTCCCGTTTAGATATGCTTGTCTTGTATAGATAAGAAGCTGGCTTACTACGCAATCATACTTAATTTACTATTTAATCAACTGTATTGAATTGTACAAATAATATCATGATAGAAATCTTTAGTTTTGATCGTCCTCAGTCTTCCATAAAGCCCAGAGTCAGCACAGTAAGTAAAATTTGGAAAAAATGCTCAATCTATCAAAGATGATGGTGGATGCTGTTTGCGATATCAGTGCATCGATAACTTTCAGTATAACTAAGTTTACCATTTGCTTATTTCAAATAATTCAGAGCTGGCATATGTGAAAAGAAGTTGAGAACTTGTGGATCGTGCAAGATTTCTGAGCCTGAAGAGACAATCGTGTTCGAGCAAAGGTTCGGAAATTTGGCATTATGCAAACTATTGGTGGTAATATGTGCCTTCAAAGAAATATTTGGTGCAGTGCTCAGCGAATGATGCTTGGATGCGGAATAATATTTTTTACTATGGCGGCACAGCAAGAAAATCATTTAAAAATAAAATCAACGTTTGAATTCTCGAATCAAGATATCGAGTGATTACTAGAATGTCAAAACAGAATAAGAATACGTTTTTTTTTTGGATATGGACGCAGATAGGGGTAAAGAACCAAGTACTCTACGCAGTGATGGATGAGCGCTCTTCCTTCACTAACTCCACCTACATACTACAGTTACCTCCACAAAAGCCTGTATTATAGATGTTCAGTAGTAGAAGATTTGCTTCAAGCTATGTTCTTGCAAAACATGCAATACAAATGCATAATATGGATTGAAGGTTTGTTTCTTTTTTACAAGATGTGGTATTACCGCTGAAAAATGAAGACTTTCAAGACAAGTTATCGCTCTTTATACCAATAAAACCTTTATAAAAGGTTCATTCGTGATATTCCATCCTCTGTGTAACGACAATTTACCTCTGACGTATAAACTTCATCTATAATTGCTGATAAACTACCTAAGACGTTCAAACAAAGTGACAACATTTCACACTATTCAAAAAATCATTCAAACTATCGACATCCTTAAAATTTGAGCTATCGAATGACTTCTATAGGTTTGGTGAAGAGCCACAACGAAGTCCCAGCCAACCAAATGGATCAAGTGGAGTGTGATACAGAATATTATTTCCGCTGCTACGAGATAACAAAGAGTTTTGTCAGAAATATTTTTCAAATTACAAGGATCCTACCTTTCAAATGATCACAGATGCCCGAGAGAAAACTACTATCCGGCGGTGAAAGCCTTTGAATAATCATGTATCTCAGCTTATACATGTTATCCCTTAGAGCGTTTTCTAATGTTAACAATTCAGCTTCTCCAGAATTTGCAATCTGACATCTACATATCCAAATTTTAAATAGTAAAGATCTCACTGTATTGCTAGACTTTTTTCAACTTGACATAAAATTTCTATCTGGCTCCATATAGGAGCCATCGTCACCTCCAGCACGACGGCTGTAGAAAAAAGTTTTCGTTTCGCTCTCTGAATGCAACACTCTACTCTAATCAAATGTCTGTCAACAAGGGTGGCAGGCATTTGTTCAGCACTAAAGCTTTTCTTCCACGGACCTCCCTCTTTGAGGGATCCCGCCCGGTTAGTCGCGATGGCACGTGGCGCGTCCCCAGGTGGTGGATAGGGGAATAAAACGCGAACCAAAAGCGACCGTGTGCTTCCCAGAGACGCAGGTGGATTCAGGGGACGAGTTCCCTGCTTCTGCAGTGCCGACTTGACAAAACTCTATTTCTACGAGTCAAGTCGGCCAAAAGCCTGCAATCAAGCTGCTGGGAAGTACATGGGAGGCGGTTAGGAGTCGCCTCCAACAAATAAGCTCCTCCCGCTCCTCCGAGAGAGACTGG
Source organism: Parelaphostrongylus tenuis (assembly GCA_019055375.1). Taxonomy (NCBI): domain Eukaryota; kingdom Metazoa; phylum Nematoda; class Chromadorea; order Rhabditida; family Metastrongylidae; genus Parelaphostrongylus; species Parelaphostrongylus tenuis. Next base: position 13,860 of record JAHQIW010003167.1, read on the forward strand.
CAAGCTACTCGTGAGTACCCAGCCCCCACGTTTAGAGCCTGGCAAGCTACACGTTGGGTATCAAAAGTGCCAAAAACAGTAACAAATATGGGCCTCATTCCCCTGACCCCGAAAGAGCCCCTGGTACGGCAGCGCCAGGTAGGACGAGTACGGAGAGGCTGCTAAAATCTCAGGGCCGAACTAGGCTGCCAAGATCGAAACGGACTAAAATGACGATCTGTACCTACAATGCAAGAACCCTTGCTCAACAATCCGCTGTAGAAGATCTGTTGATTCAAGCAAGAAGAATAAGGTACGACGTCATTGGCCTGGCTGAGACGAGAAGGCGCCATCCTTTTCACGCTGTCTATGACACCGGAGAAGAACTGTTCCTTGGAACATGCGATCGCAGAGGTGTCGGTGGCGTTGGCGTCCTCGTCAAATCGAATTTGACCGTGAACATTGATTCGTTCGAACAACTAACAACCCGCATCGGACGATTACGGTTGAAACGATGTGGTTCTATGCCGGCTTTGACCATCTTCGTTGCTTACGCACCAACATCAAGCTATGACGAAGACGAAGTCGAAGCGTTCTATATGGACCTCGAAAAATTCTTCAGAGAAGATCATACATTCTTCAAGGTCATTGTCGGAGATTATAACGCAAAAATTGGACCTAGAAGAACGTCTGAAGAACGTCACATAGGGACCCACGGACTAGAATGGAATGAACAGGGTGAGAGGCTATCCGAGTTTATCATGACGACCCAAACCATCCATGGTAACTCGCAATTCCAAAAGCCTCTCTCTCAGCGATGGACGTGGGAGTCTCCCAATGGAGAGTACCATAACGAAATAGATCACATCATAGTAAATCGAAGGTTTTGCCTGACCGACGTCGCTGTTGTTCCCAAGTTCTACACGGGATCAGGCCATCGCCTCCTTCGCGCAACGTTCCGATTTTCGAGGAGAGGAGAGAAAGCCGCTAAATTCAAACAACGAAGTCCCAGAACTACCATAAACTGGGATGTATTCAAATCATTAGTCGGCTCTTGGGAAGATACCGTTGTCGACAACATCGACGAAGAATACGATCGACTCGTTGAATATCTTCACGTTGGCGCTAAAAAAGCCGAAAGTCCTAAGGTCACGAAGAGACGCTTGTCTCCGCAGACACTCGAGCTGATACGTCAACGTGGAATCGCACGAGCCGCAGGCAACCGAAACCTTACGTCCGAACTTGCGAAACGATGCAGAGAAGCGATAAAAGAAGACCTTAAAGAGAGAAGAGCAGCAGTTATGGCAGAAGCTGCAGAAGCTGGGAAGAGCATTCGCAAAGCCCAGCGAGGCTTCGCCAACTATAAGACCAAGATGATTGCACTCCGATACCCTGACGGGACACTTACAGCTTCCAGAAGGGCTATGGAGAAAATCATCCACCAGTACTACTCGGATCTCTTCGCTAGCCATGTTCTCTTACCGTCATATAAATTGAAAGAGGACGAATATGTCGTTCCACCGGTCCTTCCTTCCGAAATCCGACATGCTATATCGTCAGTGAAAAACAGAACAACACCCGGTCCAGACAGGATTAGACCAGAACACCTGAAGAACCTGCCGCCAGTTCTTATCAACACCCTGGCTCGACTCTTCACTCGCTACCTGTCAGAATGCAAGGTCCCTATTCAATGGAAAACCAGCAAGACCGTATTGTTGTTCAAAAAGGGAGACCTTCACGACATAGGCAATTATCGCCCAATCTGCTTGCTATCCGTTGTCTATAAACTCTTTACTCGAGTCATCCTGAACAGGATTGACAGAACACTGGACGAAGGACAGCCATGCGAACAAGCATGGTTCAGAAAAGGATTTAGTACCATGGACCACATCCACACGATCACAAGACTCATTGAAGTTTCGCGAGAGTACAAACAACCACTCTGTCTCACTTTTATCGATCTGAAAAAAGCCTTTGATTCAGTGGAAACAGAAGCGGTTATAGAGGCTCTGGATAACCAGGGCGTCCCTACTCGGTACATAATGATCCTTCGTGAGCTTTATAAAGATTTCACGACCAGAATATCTCCATTCTACAACAATATCACCATTGACGTAAGAAGAGGGGTTCGACAAGGCGATACAATATCGCCAAAACTATTCACTGCCACCCTGCAAAACGTCATGCGAACATTAGAATGGGACGAAATGGGAGTGAAAATTGACGGTCGACAGTTAAACCATCTTCGCTTTGCTGACGATATCGTTCTCATAACACCAAACATCAGCCAAGCGGAACGAATGTTGACTGATTTCGACAACGCCTGTGGAAAGATCGGTCTTCAACTGAATCTAACGAAAACAATGTTCATGAGGAACGGATGGGTTTCTAATGCCCCATTCACGCTCAACGGAACGACAATTTCCGAATGCTCCAGTTACATCTATCTAGGTCGTGAAATCAACATGATGAACGACCTAGCCCCAGAGTTGAGCAGGAGCAAACGAGCGGCTTGGGGAACGTTTAAGAGCATCGAAGATGTAGTGAAGAGGACAAAGAACATCCGACTCCGTGCCCACCTTTTCGACTCGACAATTATCCCTGCCCTAACGTATGCAGCAGAAACCTGGTCGCTACGTAAGCAGGATGAAAGATCACTTGCCGTTATCGAACGCGCAGTCGAAAGGTCGATGCTAGGAGTATCCCGTATTTCGCAAATGAGACAAAGGATCCGAACTTCCGACCTACGTCAACGGTCGAAAATCAGAGACGCCGTTCTACAAGCCAGGATATCGAAAATAAGGTGGGCCGGACACGTGATGCGCTTCAACGACAACCGATGGACGAGAGCCGTTACCGACTGGATTCCTCGGGACGTCAAGCGCTCTAAAGGAAGACCACTGACCCGTTGGTCCGATTTCTTCACGAAAGCGATGGAAGAAAGATATGATGCTCAGCGAATTCCTAGAGCAAGGAGGACCCACTGGGCTTCTCTTGCACGCGATAGGGAAAAATGGAAGAGTTGCTGGTACCCGCTCGAGTCACTCGACGATCAACGGGACGACAGGTGATACAGGTGAAAGCTTTTCTTCGGTACAGTAAAAAGGCAAATAAACACAAAAATAATCATGATTTCATTTTTGTGAATAGACGGGTTACATTTCCATGCATGTTTTTAACGTAGTATTATTATCTCGTCATAACGATGACACCAAAGGCTTTCCTTATGTAGTAAAAATCAGCTTTTAAATCACTTCTAGTTCTGCCTTGCCCAAGAGGGACGTAGCGTTTAACTTGTGAACAAGAATGTAATAGCCAAACATGACTTTTTTTGTATACGGTTAGTTACGAAATATACAAAATATATCTTTCAATAATGAAATTTGTTTTAATGCACCTATTTTTTTGGAATTCTGACTTCACTAGCAAGAATGCTTACTTTACATTTTTTAACTCATAGTCGCCACATAATACCTTCCTGCTTAGCGTTCTCACTCAATTACGTATGAAGTCCTGTACAGAAGGTACTGATCGGCGCACTGTGTGGCGGGCAGTTCGCAGTCGCAGGAGCTGCGATGAAACGCGGGAATTTATCTTCCAATTTGACGTTCTGGAAGGACACTATCAGAAATGAATCACAAAATATCACGCAAGAAACTCCTATAAACGGTTCTGTTTTAGCAAAAGAAGACTCTCACGTGTACAAACCTAATTATTTCAGCAGAAAACCACTTCCATTCAAAAGGGAACATATTTCCATTCGCTATTGAAGTTTATGGTCAAACTTAGTTTAGCGAAAGCGCCAACGCCGTTATCACCTTAACCTATCTCGTGCTCCAAGAAACAGTTCTGCTGCTATGTCATAAGCAAAGTGAAATGGATGACGCCTTCTCGCCTCAGCCAGACGACTGATGTCGTGCCTAACTCTCTTGCTTGCATCAATAGATTTTTTGAAACGGATGCGTGTGTAAGTATTTGTGCGTTATGTCTACAAATCGTCACTTTAGCCTGTTCGATGTTGGTAGCTTTGTTTGGCTCTGAGATTTCAGCAACCTCCTGTACTTGTTCTCCCGAAGCTGCAGTATCAGAGTCTCTTCTGAAGTTGGGAAAATGAGGTCCACATTTATTTTTTTAACGCTTAATCCTATTCTGCATTACTTTAGAGGTAAATATGCTCGTACTTGCTGCGCCATTGCCGCTCAGCGAAGCCTTTATCGTAAATTGCGCCTTGCGAGCACGAATCCAAAAGCGACGCATCAGATCGCTTTCGATCGCATCAAACGTGCAAAAGCCCAAGGATTCATGCTTAGGGGAACAACGTCTCAGTTCTTTTTTGAGTTTCCTGCCGCCAACACCGAATTAAAGGTCCAACTGCACTCACAACACTCAGCAGAATATAAAAGCAGCAGGCCCTGTCACATCGAGGTCGCCGTAATTTCACCCTACTTCAAGACAACGCAAAGCTACATGATATCAAGCTGATAAGGAGAAGTTGACGAAGAGGACTGAGAGTCATTGGATTAACTGCCGCACAGTCCTGACCAATTGTCGTTTGACTATCACCTTTTATGGTACCTGGAGCACTTTCTGAGCACGAAAAAGTTTCGAGAAATGAATTATTTGCGTCGAGGATTGAGAACTTTCTTTGAATTCAACGATGACTAGTTCCATGAGCGCGGTATTAATTCGCTACCTGAGAGATGGCAGAAATGTGTTCAGTTTGATGAAGCTTACTTTGAACAGTGTTGTAAAGCTATTTTATCTACTTCTAATTGATGAATTCACTTCTTACTGATCCAGTGCCAAACCTTATGAGGTGACCTAATGTCTTCAAATCACATATCAGTTTTACCTATATCTGACTCGCAGTACCTATTCTATTTCAGCAAAACGAATTGCAGGATCACTTCAGTAATAACTTTGATTCCACAATGAAAGCAAATTTTTGGCTAACGCGGAAAAAGCTATTTCAAACGATCTGCGTTTGATAATTAAACCAGACACCACTATAAGTATTCTAATGATAATTCAGATCAGATGGATAGAGGGATACCGTCCTGATCGCACTCTATGAGCCTTGCACGGCAATGCGCCGAACAGTATAAAAGCTACAAACTGCAACAACTCGAGCCTTTTTAATTTTGTCTCGCACTGTAAGCACTTTGGTGGATCACCTTTTTAACGATGAAATGCTTAGTAATGTGAATCTTGAAGACTTGTTTGACTGACAAGGGTTGGTAGTAGCTTTTATAGCACCAGTCGTAGTGATAGTAGTTCAGCCTGCGGCGTTTTAGTGACACCATGATATTCAGAGCCTAAACGTAGGCTCTATTTGAATACTTATCATTTTAGACGCAGAAATATGAGAATATTCAAATTTAACCTAAGTTTTGCTGAAGAAGTCGGTGTTGTCGAAACGTCACTCATGGAACTACTGCCACTTTGACTGACTACTACAGCGACTATCACCGTCCTTGCATCGGCCGAAGTGATGATAATACAATTGATGACTCGGATCGGACGATTTCGCTGAATCGATGTGGATCAACGCGGGCTTTGACCACTTTCATTGCTTACGCATCAAGCTATGACGATGACGAAGGCAGAACATTTTGAATACACCTCGAAAAATTTTCTAAAAAGGACCTCACACTCCTTAATGACATTGTTGGAGATGCTAACGCAAAAACAAGCCTTAGAAGAAGTCTACACTGGATTTCGCGGATTAGACTGGGAACGGATAGGGTGAGAGAAAGCTTACTCTCAAGGGTTGGATGGGAGCCGCCCATGGAGATTTCCATAACAAAATAAGTGCAATTGTGGCCGAAACTGAAGAAGCTGAAAGGAACAATTTTAAGGCTCATCAATGCTTCACTGGTTACAAAGATGAGATGATTGCACTTATGAATCTTCACGGAACAAGTCTACCAGAAGGGCAATGGAGAAAATCCCCCACGATTACTATCAGATCTCTCTGATTGCCATATTAATCTACCATTATATGAAGTAAAAGATGTTGCATTTTTTATTCCAGCAGTTCCCTCTTCCAATATCCGACATACTGTTTCGACCGAAAAGATTAGAAAAACATCTAGTTCAAACAGGATAGGACCACGACTCCTGGAGAACCTATCGTCAATTTCCATCGACAGCGTTGCCCGGCTCTTCACTACTTACCTTTCAGAATGCAAGTTTGCCGTTCAGTGGAAAACCAGTAAGACCGCGTTGCTGTCAAAGAGGCAGACCTTCACAGCATGTACACTAGCTAAATCTGCTTTCTTTTCGTCACCTATAACTCTTCACTTGTGTCATTCTACGCAGGACTGACAGAACTCTGAGCGAAAAATAGTCATGCGAACGAGCAGGGTTTGGAAAAGGATTTAGTAGCATAGACATATCGAAGCAAACATAAAACTTATTGAAACTTCACGAGAGCACAAAATATCGCTTTGTAAACTTTCATCGATCTAAAGAAAGCTCTTGATTCAATTAATACAGAAGGAGTCATAGGGCTCTGGACATCCAGGGTGTCTAGTCTCGGCCTATCACGATTCTTTGTAAGCTATCTAAACACTTCACAATCAAATTATCTGTATTCTATAATGATAATACTATCGACGCTGAAAAAGGAGTTCAAGTGGGCGATATCATCTCTACAAAAAATTATTCACGGCCATTAGCCAAACGTCATGTGAACACTACAGTGGGGCGACATGGGAGTGAAAATTGACGGTCTACAATCAAACCATCTTCGCTTTGCTGATGGTATTGTCCTCATAACACCAAGCTTTGGCCAAGAGAAACCAATGACATGTAAAACAGCATCCTTGGTCTTCGATCGAAGACGTAAAACAGAACTTGCTCTCTCGACAAGGTTCGCGGAAAGATAGTCTCCGACCAAACCTAACGAAAGCGATATTTATGAGGAACGAATGAGTTGTGAATACCCTATTCAACGCAACAAAGCGAACAATTCCCAGCGCTCCATTTGCGTCTACCTAGGTTGCGAAAATCATGATAAACGACATAGCTCCAGAGACGAACAGGCGGAAACGAGCAGCTCTTAAAGCATCTCAGAGCACCGAAGACGACGTGAAGAGAGCGAAGAACATTGAACTCTACTCCGTCCTTTCACCCAACGGTTATTTTGCCCTAACATATGCAGCAGCAACTGGTCGGGACTCAAGCAGAATAATAGATCACTTGGCGTAATTGAACGAGCAGTCGAAAGATAAACGTTGGGAGCATCCCGTATCTCGCAAATGAGAGAAAGGATCAAAAGTTTTGTTTTACGTCATCGATCGAAGGCCAGAGATGTCGTTTTACATGCCAGGCTATTGAAATTAAAGTGCACGTAACGCGCTTCAACGGTAATCGATGGAAGAGAGCCGCTATGGACTGTATTCCACGGTGTGCTGGCTTCTCCATGAAAAGCCTAGAAGTAAAATATGATGATAACAGACTTCCTAGAGCGAAGATGATCCACTGGGGTGCTGTTGTACATGATGGGGAGAATAGAACCCTTGCTGGTCCTCGTTTGAGTCACTCGACGATTCACGTGGCCGCAGGTGATACAGGTGATAAGAGTCCGAATTAGGACGTGATGCACAGACCGCCATCGAGAACATCAAACGGTCATCAGTGTCGGCTGAAAGTGGATTGTTCTCAAGAGTCAATGTTTTATGAGTGTGTGATTGTCAAGAGGGTTAAGCAATTTGCAGGATCACTGCCCAGTAACAATCTTAATTTTACAGTGAAAACAAATTTTAGGCTTCTGTGGGGAAGGCGAGTTGAAAAGCCTCGCATCTGATTGTAAAACCAAACATCATGATAACTGCACAATATCCTCATGAGAATTAGTTCGGTAGTGCAGGTAAAACGATGCCCTTCTAGCCAAACTCCCTGACCCCTACACGACAGTGCGTTGGTCAGTATAAAAACCACAAGCATCAACAATTTCCGTCATTTTCCATTTTCCATTTCCATTTCACTTTCTATTTTTTCATTTCCCATTGCTCGAACTCGTGCGATTACCGTATCCGTCGTTGACATATTTTGCAATGATGATGATAACATGAAGCAATAAGTCTCCGTGACATCTTTTAAAAAACGGATGGCTCATATCGTCCACACTTCCAATCGCTAATAGCATTGCAAGTGTTTTTGAATCACCTCTAGGTATTGGTATACTTTTTATATCACTCTTGTTGTATAAATAAATTATTATCAACGCTGATGAATCTGAATACTACAAAACACGGGAAAAATTTTTATTGCTAGTAGAAATGAAACATTAAAAAGGTGAAAATGACATAAGATAAACATTACGAGCGGAGATAAGCCCTAAAAACTGAGGAGTATTGAGCGCTCAAAATCTTTACTGCACTTAAGTTTCATAAGGAATCTTCAAGCTACTATAATCGAAAATTTACTGGTACGTCAACCATGTTGTTCGATCACCTTCTCACCTAATGCGCTGTTGATCGTCAAGTGACTCAAGTCGGTACCCAGCAATTCTTCCATTTTTCTTATCGCATGCAACAGAAGCCTAGTGGGTCCTCCTTGCTGCAAAAGATTCGCTGAGCATCCTACCTTTCTTTTAAGCTTTCCGTGAATAAATCGGACCATCTGGTGGGTGATCTTCTTGTGGAGCGCCTGATATCCCAGGAATCCAGTCAGTCACGGCTCTCGTCCGTCGACTGTCGGTAAAGGACATTACGTATTTGGCTCATCTTATCTTCGATGACCTCAAATGTGGTTTGATATTATCTCACTTTGCAGCAGATTCCACTGGCAACGACATTTCAAGAACCTTTAGCCCTTTATTGAATGACCGACATATGTACGAGTAATAGCGAGATGATCCCATTGTATTTTTTTCGCCTAGTCAAACTATATATTGGTCCCAAAAACTGTTTGGGCCATTTCGAGACATTAGCACGTAAGCCAGAGCATATCAAAACCTCGTAGAGCTTAAAACAGTCTTTGAGAATATATAGAAGTTTTGAGACCAGGAATCGAGTAAATCGAGTAACCTAAAAACATATAGAACGAAGCATTATAAGAACAACACTAAAGATTTGGTTCCGTAATATCTTATGGTTTTGATGAAGTAATAATTTGCCAGTTGACAGGATTTCAGCTAGGGTAAAATGTGGAGAGAAGGATAATATTGTGAGCCAAAGTATTATTTCATTCAAATGTAAAATATCCTATCATTTTCTTATGGAAAAACGCTAGCATCATTAGCACATTCAGTCACCGACATGATGATATTTTTGGTAATACAGCAGTAGAATAACTATTCAACTTGAAGGACAGCAAAATTCATGCGTAGTACATTTTGATTACAAAGGGCATCCAAAGCAAAATCTATGGAAAAACAAATGAGTACTATGACACAATCAACAAGAATATATCGACTATCGACTAGTACTGCATACGCCCACGCTCTGACGAAATCTGCTCGCCGAAACGTCAGCCAATTTACTACTGAGACTACTTTACCAACCACGCATCAGCTAATCAAGATAAGCTTTCTCTAGATTTCCACATATCAAAAAATAATACCGAGGTTTATAGAAAGTCCAACTTTTGAAGAACATGTCAGACGATTATCTTGAAGAGCTGCATGGGGCCATGAAATGCTGGAAAAAGGCACTGCACAATGTACGGAATAATTGTGAATGCTTCAACATAGGTCACTGCTAAGTTTTAGACAATGCGATCTACTCGATTGTATGTTATGATAGAAAGAACTTTGTTTCATCGTTCAATAGGTATGTATTAGGTGTACAGATATGGCTCCGCCGTTTGATTATTTTTTTCTGAGAAATAATGGAATTGAAGACCTACACTCTCTATTTTTGCTTGAAAGTGCGTTAACAACGCAGTTCACTTACATATTTCTATACAGATAATATTCTAGATTGTGGTTTTTACAGAACATTGAGCATGATGACTATTGTACTCGGAAGGGCCATTTGTGGGAAGTTTTACTTTTCATGTTCAATTTGAAGGAAACCGCAGCCGACGAAAATAAAAACTTTTTTGCACTGCATAGTAACAGTAGACGAAAAAATGGATTTATTCTGGCAGTCCAAAGCACATACGATCATGGACCGACCGTGGACAAGCAACAAAATTCACTGCAATATGGAGCATTCACGAAAAGAATTTTAGGTGTGCATTCAATGGGATTAGAAGGCTTCCTTCAGAAAGAGTTCGATGTGGCGAAACGGATAATGCAGCACTTTATCAAGAACAGCCAAATCTAGCCATGAATTGTAAATAAAGCGATCGGAACGGGCAGACAGACGCGATAGAGTGATTATGTTGGATGATAATGCTCGACTTCATGTTCCAAACCAATCGCAAACGTCATAGCAGAGCTGTGGTGAGAGGTAGCAGGTTCTATGTTACCCGCCTTACTCTCCCGACATTGCATAGTCAAATCACCACTTGAAATAACCAAATTTAAATTACAAATTAGCAAATTCTGAAAAAAGTCTACTCACATTTCACCAACTTTATTTAGTATATTTTTCTTCAAAGGCATTCACAAATTACACATAATTGAAGAAATGTTATTGCCAATGAAGAAATTATATTCAGATATTATGTATCCAAGAGGTAAAATTGGGGAAGAGTATTCATGGAAAGCAGCTGGGCGGACCAATAGTGGTTTATTGATGGATTTACCACAATCACATGAATATGGCCGCATTAAAGTTCTCTAGAGCCTGAGGAAAGCGAAGGTAATCGCCTTGAGGGCACGCAGCTAAGAAATACGTAGAACAAGAAAATCAGTGGGCACGTGCAGTGGTAAAGAGGACCATTTCCGTATCGGGCAGCTCTGCTGCCAGGAAGAATCTTTTGTTGGACAAAGACTTTTCACTATGTTGTTAGAAGCCATTCAATCCTTTGAATCTTGTAGAATTCACAAACAATTTTTCTTCTCAAATGTCTCTCTTACAGTGCAGCAGCACACAAAATAAAGTTGCGTTTTATACGCCCCGCACGTTATCGCGAAAAATTTTTATATTTGTTTAAAAAATTCTTTCTTTTTTAGGACTTTTCGATTTTTCTGTAGTCAAATTTCAAAAGAAATTCTGATCTATCAATCTCGTGCTCAGGACTTTCATATTTATCACACATTACCAGATAAACACGCTACTAAGCCTAACCCTAAGTAACTTATGCCTAAGCACGATAGGCATGCAAACGTATAGAGAAATCTTCAAACATCAAAGGCATATGTTATATTTAGATTTTTCACAAATGAAGAAAAATCGTAAATTCAAAAACAAAGGCTGCATTGCAATGTAAAATGTGTCTTTCAATCGCAGCCGTCTATCCTCGGCTACCACGCACCATAGTCAAATTTTCTTCCCTGCTACACTGCAGTAAAAAAGGTTTTCAGAAAACAAACACAATATTGGAATAACCGAAAGTTACGCTATCGAATAGTTGATAGTAGTGTAAGAGAAGAGCTATGTCGTGAGACATAAAAACTTGGTAACCGCAACACTTATGAAACACTATATTATTTTGATTGCTACAGCGTTATAAGAAGGGCACACTAAAAATAAAACGCATTCTTAAATTTTTTCCAAATTTTAGGTTTTAAATCACTACTAAAGTGTATAGCGAAGTCTTGGTCCAGCAAAAAACTTCTCCTTGAAAAATCCTTTTACGATGACTCCTCTTTGAAAGATCCTTGCCCAAAATCTCCTCTTTGAAAAATCTTTCGCCGACAGCGTAAATAATCAGCAATGTAGACACTGAGTTATTTTTCTGAAAAGAAATGAAAATAAATACAAAAACATTTTCATTGATAAGAAAATTTGTTCTAAGCCCCAATCAGCTCTTAACTCCTGGAGTGCACCAATAATTCAGAGAATAATGAGAGTTCTCGATAAACTGGGCTAGTACCATGGTGAATAGAAAATGTGTCTTCCAAAGCATCCATGGAAATGGAAATCTCGTCGTCTCCCATAAATCAAATGAGTGTACGTCGAAAACATCTGTGATTGCTACTATGAGCGCGAGAACGTTATTTCTCTTGATAACGCAGTAGCTTTATGACAGCTCACTCTAAAACTTGATAACGTTTTGACAGTGAAAGTGTTGGGGAGAATGACTGGGTGCAGAAAACGCAGTGGTAACGGTGTCATTCATCACTAGCGCGGTTCTGGTTCAACTTCACGTCATGCTCACCGGGTCTTCTACAGCTCGTTTGTTGAGAAACTGGTACCAGACTTGCCTGAACCAGCTCACTCTCTCCTCAGGTGAGAAGGTTCAAACACTGCTATCCCAAGACTTCAGAAAAAATCTAATTGCTCAGCAGTCAATGGTGGTCATAATGTCGACGAGATACCATGAGCAACAATAGAACTTGTACAGAAACGTTCAGAAACTTTCATAAATGGTAGATGAGAGGGGACGGACCGAATTTAGGAGTTACTGAGATCTTAACTTTAGATGCGAAGACGAGCAGTGTGAAATAAAATGAAAGAAGAAGTGAATTAATGACATTTTTCCTATTCACTGCGTTTCTATTTTCTTAGTTAATGCTGCATCGGTCAAGGTTATCTAATTCAATAACCACTACCTGTTTCGCAATTTCAACCTTCCTTTGCAATATCAAGAGGTGAAAAGTATGGGAAAGGTGTTTTTCTATTTTAGAAGACCAAACAACTTCTGCTGCTTGCGAAAAACTGAATTGAATTGATTAGCGGTTGAGCCCCAGGTTTTGCAGTTTTCATACCACTTTTTAGTTTTGAGTTGTGCAGCAAGTCTTGAGCGTGCAGCATATGAAAAGAGGACTAATTCACCAAATATTCGGAGCGCTGACACTTAGAGGGAGGTGGAGTTGTCGCGATCTCCCAGTGAATTCATGCCGAGAACAGCCGTTTCCTCAAGTGAGTTCATATAGTGAAATTTTTTTGGCCTCTATAGGTAGAAAAGGAATACATACGTCTGCCGCTAGTTTATTCAACACATAAATGACGTTTTAATGGATTGAACAAATGTAGAACGGATTTGCTCGACTGCTCTTAGTGTATCTGCACTTTCTACATTATGCCACCTTATCTTCAATTCTTCTCAAAGTCCAGATTATCAAGAAAAATTGTACTCGCAACAAGATAGACGTAATTTCCAAAAATTTTTAATTCGAAAATCTCCAAAGTTTATGGCATCAGAAGTCCGCAATACATGTCGCTACCTTATTTTTTAAGTTTTCCATTATTGATGGTGTATATGATACTTCAAAATTATGGTATTTCTACTGCTTATTTCGCAGTGTTATAATGTTACTTATATAACACAGAGAACTGAGTGGTGAGCAAAAACACGGCCTCAGGCGGGAATCGAATCTGCGTTTCATCTTATCCGGGGACCCGTGCTCCAACCACTACACCACCGAGGCACATCTGCCCAAACGTGTTGAAGGTTGGTGGCTGATAGCTAACATAGAGATGTTGAAGAATGAGTGGTCGGGCAAATGTGCCTCGGTGGTGTAGTGGTTAGAGCACACGTCCCCGGATAAGATGAAACGCGGGTTCGATCCCGCCTGAGGCCGTGTTTTTTTTTGTTCACCCACTCAATTCTCTAAATTATATTGATGGTGTCTCAGCCAAAGGGTTCACAAATTGGAACTCCCTCTGTATTCCGTTGTCGTTGTAAAGACACTGTCGCATTCAAAAATGTAGTGTCTAACCTGTGTTGTAGTGAATACAACATGGAAGAATCCAATGTCTGTTGAAATTGGGACCAAATTTGTTTATGCTGAGGAATACACGGTGAAAAGCCTAAAAAGTTTTGAAGCTTGTCATCTATGGTAGTTTATCAACACCACATCACGGATATCAAACTATTCACAAAGATGGCGGTAGTAATATCTTGAGAAAACTGCTGTGACTGTGCTAGATGTCAAAATTCTGCCTATAGAGATTGCAAAATATTCAGTCTTCAAATACAACTTCTGCTTTGTGCGAATGCTTGTATGCATCGTTTAGAAGCCAGAATATTTTTTCATTTGTTTCATGCCTTTCGTTATCTGTAGCCTTTGTGGTCCATCTTTCCCTTGTTCTTTTCTACTTGTCATTAAATAGTAATATTATGTGTCTTTGGGTTTCGTCCTCTCAAAGGATATTTCATTGAAATTGGGCTAGTTGTTGAAAACCTGAAAAGCTTTCAATGCGTACTCTTACGCGTCGATTAGATTCCAAGAGTCATCATCCAACTGCTTTAAGTGTGATGTATATAGTACAACCCGACTGAAGTGTAAGTCGCCCAAGCCGCGCAACAAAGCATTGCCAGAGATATCTGAAATAAAAATGTAACTTAAGACTGGTTATAGGGTTCATCAGTTAGTCGTTGTCTTCTCTGTTGTATCTGCACCTCTGTTCCTCTTCTCTTTTTTCCCTCAATTAGCTTTCATTTTATATGAAATGATTGAATGCGCTCATTATTTTATTAATTTACTGTGAACTGTGTTCACCGAAAGGGCATGGAACACAACGTTTGACATGTTGCTCTCTAACTGTTACTAGTGAGACGAAAGCTATGTGTAGATAGTCTTGCTTTTTCGATCGCCTTTACTTGTTTTTGGACGCAAACGTGAGATATTTGAGACTGATTCGTCCAGCAGAGTGGACTCCTATTGTACTTCTCTCCATACTATAAAACAGCGTATATCTTATGATGACACTGGATTTCTCTAAAATCCAGCAGTGCAACATTAATCAAAATGAACTTCGTCAAGTCGGAGCCGAACCCGCACTGATACCTAAACACCACAATAATAAAAATAAAAATAATAATAATAGTAATAATAATAATAACAATAGTGAGAGTCAGTGCCTTGCGATTGATAGGAACATACACAAAGGGTTAAAAGGATAATGCTCTTGACGTTGATCAGTCCCCGAGAGATGCCCATGCATTCCTCTTCAATTTTCAACTTCGTTTGAAGAGGCCATTCATTGCATATGTGGCCTTTGCAAGGACTTGCGATGACCTCGCATTTCAACGAGTCAGTGCTGTTTATCCTCCCAGACAAGTCAGCGATCAGTCCGGTACCAATTTACCGAGCCCAAAGGGATGGATGGCTTGGTGAGCCATGAGTGCGAGGTCGAATCACTGATCTTGTATGCAACGCAGAGCACCTCTAAGCACTGTGCCCACATACAAGCTCTGGAACATATATGTCATCGTTCAGTTGACTGTTTTCTATAATTCCGCTTGTAAAACTTCCAGTATATAGTCTGCCGAAATGTTCAAGGCTTTTCAAATTTGATACGTTATCAATGTACAGGATGTGGAAAAGTTTTGTAATTTTTTATTCTGTTTATTTTACCATTAACATGATATTTTTTGTAATTTGATGCTGACGACTTTTTCGAATTCTTTGTTCAGTTTTGGTTTAGAATCTACCCTCTATATGTGCCTATTTTTAGTTGTACGTAAGTTATGAGTCGTAAAAATCAACGACTCAAAGTAGTTGAGTTGTATAAGATGCTCACACATGTTTTTACCATATTTCGCCCCAAGCGAGTGTCACAGTAGTTTTAGGCCGTCTACGGTAGTGTGGTGAGCAGCCGAGGAGTGTTCATTCACTATGGACCACATGGAGTAATCCAATGGGGCTGAGATAAAGTGAATCGTCTTCCAATCTTTCTAGCCGATCCTCTGTGGCTGCTCCAATCCCCAAGCTAAGAGCTATCGAAGACGAACGCTTTACACGGTAAGTCAAGTGAAAATGTCACCGAATCCACAGTGTTGTACACTCGATTGCTCTTGACTGGTATTTTTATCATATCATGTCGTTATTTTGAGTATTTTTTTAAGACCACGCTCAGATTCAAGAGATTTCTTCATTTTTATTTGAGCTAATATGTCGTGTGGTCTGGTGAAGGGCTCTTGTACTGCCCGATACATATGGATCGACCTTACAGTCTCCCGACTCACGAGACTTTAGATACTTCTTAGTGTTGGGAGTGGAACACCCATAGAGGATTAACTGAAAAATGACTGTAAGATGACGAGTTTGCCCTACTGACGAGACTGTAAGATCGAAACCGTGTATCGGGCTGTACAAGAACCCTTTACAGACAACATAACGCGTTGGCTCAACTAAAAATTAAGAGATCATCTGAAATGTGAGGTGCTAGTACTCATTCAATGGCACAAACTCGAAGAGCAGTGTTTGCTTTTGGAAAAACTCTTCAAATGGTGCTGTAGGCGAAAGAAAATACTTGTACTCAACACCTCGCTGGATGGAGCTCTTTCGTTAGACTATTAGTAGCCATTTGATAGCGCATGTTCCAATAGTATCAGCGCTGTGTTTAGTTTCTAGAAATTCGCTGGCAGTAAGAACAGGATTAAGTTTTAAATTTTCCGTGGTGTTGTGTATCACATAATCCACGGGATCGGGGAGTCGGGACTAGGTGATCAATGCACTGGCTGCTACATATGTTGAATGCACGTTGTTATTAAATTGCGAATTTTTTCCCTCTCTGGAAGAAACTCTAGATGTAACGATTGACTCAGATACCACAAAAGTTCCTCCACACGTTGATATGCTTTTGGCGCTTGCAGCGAATTATACGCGTGATAAAAATGAGGGCCAACAGCGGATGACAAACGTAAATTTATGTTGGATTTTACAGCGTTTGAAAGGGTCTATTCAAAAACTGGCCACGAGTTGCTGTAGTCCGAAATTTATGTTTTCGAATGATTACTAACACTTCTATGAAAAATTCCTGTTCCGAAGAGAAAGCTTTTTCATTTGTGTCCGTCTAACATGTAAGTAGCTAAAGGTATGTCGTGTAGTTTTGGGTTACTTCAGAAAGTGGTGGCAGTGGTAAATGTGGATGTTCGCGGAGCAGCTTTGATCCTATCGCCAAGAGAGAAATCTGAAGCTGGTTGCTTCAACAAATGCAAATTATCGTCTAAGTGGTCTGCGTCAGCACTGAAATCAAACGTGTATTGTACACCAATGTTTTGGCTACTGCTTATTCTGCTATAGTACATGCGTATTCAGCTAGTGTCTCTTCTTATCACTCAGTAGTGGGTAGTATCTCCTTTTTATTATGATGAAATGATGCTTATTTCATTTCTAAGCGAGTGCAGGAAATGTCAGACGAAATTTTCATCTTATTCCGAATGAACTAGGGACAAGTATGTAAATAATGATGCTGTGGTGGTTTTATCATCACCTTGCAACGAATGTACACTAGAATTCCACAAATGCTTTTCTCAAGATGAAACGTTGGTTCAGAACATTTATAGAACATTTTCTGTCTGTTATTCAAGTGCTCTTTTTTTAGAGACTCACCTTTCCAATATAGAACCTGCTTGTATGCTTTGGACTGGTTAAGGATTCATGTACGTCTATGGCAATGAAATAATGTACCTTTGCAAGCGAGCCGCCAATTTAATGATTGTATCGAAGTCATTTTTCTAAATTCTCAGTGAAATTCGATAATTCGATCACTGTTTTTTTTTTGTATTTGGTCTTGTCAAATGTTGCACCTCAAGTCAGGTTCGGAACAGTTTTTCGAAAATGCTACTCCTTCTTCATATTAAAATCATATCTGGAAGAAGGTTTCTTTTTCCCATGTTTTCTGGACATCTCAAGTTTATGGTTAGTTTCATACATTTCCACTGGACAGGAATGCTCAATACCTTGTGTAGCACTAAACGGCTGATTATCCGGAAATTTTTACGATTACAACACGGTTTCCTTGTAGTGACATATCTTGGATCAGAATAAACTTACCTATTTACGATAAAAAATATTAAGAATCTGATTATTCTCCCAGTAAGAACAAAGTTCTTTGGGAACATATGCAAAAATTCTAAAATTCTGGAGGTGGTGGTGTCATTGAGAAAGACCTGATATTCTATGTGTTTAGGCATAGGAATTCTTAAGGAGAATTGAAAAAGTGGTATCGGTAGACGGAAAGTCTGGCGACTGTGAAGGATAAGGATAAGTTCCATAACTCAACTCGTCTAAACGTTCGCAGCGCCTGTTGTACTGCCCTTCGCCACGTCTTATCGTAAAAAAAATATTGGTGCCTTTTTACTGACTAGTGGGTGCAGCAGTTGAGATTTCGGATACACATTGACGATGTTTGAACGAGCTTCTCCACCCTAAGCATTTCACTTCAATCCAGAAAAATATGGTGGATTGAGCCAGCAGTGAGCCATCGAAAGATCAGCACGATGTTATTTTGGCATAATTAGGCTGAGGAATATGTTGTGGATTTTCATCGCTACCATAATATTGAGCTAATCGTCACCGGTTATCATGGACGATCCAGTTCGCGTCATACGTCACAACACTGTCGAGAAACGGCATCCTGGCTGCACAGAAAGCATGCTAACGAGGCCTCAAAGAAGCGGACTTTTTTTGTCCTTGTGCAGTTCTTGTGGCATCCGTCTCTTTCAAGTCTGAGAGATAGCTGAATTGCTTATGAAATTCGGCAGTTCTTTAGCAAATTCTTGAACAACTGTGCATCTCTTCACTCAAGTATTCAATTCATTATCGACAAGAGCACAAAGACGCCGATGACATTCCTCATCTCGAAAGTTGATCTCCTTCGAAAAATTACGGAAGTCAACGTTGTCCTTGGTTTTACATCACACAAAACCTTTTGAGACCAAGCATGCCGAAATAGTCCACTGGCTTTCTCATGCTTTCATTCGTCAGGCACAGTTTTCACTAGACTTTTAGCACTCATTCGACAGCTGAAAATTGCGATCTCAACACTGAGCTTGGCGCTGAAGTGGCTTCATGGTATGCTGTAGCAACGAAGAATAATTAGGTTTCGACTATGAAGGATACAGCATGCTTTTCATTGTTTACTTTGTTTACTTTTTGTCACACCAAGCCTCTTTACTGGAGTTTCAGTATTTGCTTGATAGACCTTCTGAAGAATGGACCATGTATCAGAGATGATGAATTTGAAGCAAAAAGTACAAGCGTATCCGAACCGCCAAATACCGAAGAGAACCAATGATCAAAGAGATATCGACATGCGGAATAAAACACATGATGAACTCGAGCACTCGTACGACTGGAGTAGATAAGGCTCCGCTTTAGCAAAAGGTCAAACACACAACAGGTTAACAATCAACTTGGCAGTGAGACTTCTCATAAGGATCCTGGGTGAAATGAATCTACAATGCACAACCCATAGGGCATCTCTACGGTAACGAACGGATATGGATTGATACAAGATACAAATGATATATACATATATATATATATATACATATATATGTGTGTATACATGCGTATAGAGCGCACGTGGCGCAGTGGTTAGAGGTGCTCTGCGTCGCACACGAGGTCAATGGTTCGATCTCGCGCTCATGGCTCACCAAGCCATCTATCCCTCCGGAATCGGTAAATTGGTACCAGGCAGGTCTCAGACTTGTCTGGGAGGATAAGCAGCACTGCTAGGTTCAGCGGGAGGCCTCCGCGAGTCATTGTAAAGGCCAGATATGCAGTCAATCACCTCAAACGAAGTTAGAAATTAAAGTCGAATGCATGGCGCATCCCTCAGGGATTTATCATTGCCGAGAGCTTTATCCTTTTTTAGCTTTAATATGCGTATATAAATGCGCATATACACGCACATATATATGTACATATACATGTACATGTATTCATATGTATAAAATGTAACCTACAGTCGTGCTCCTAAATTTAGAGCATTTGGAACCCATATGCCAGAAGGCGACAAATTTACAAACCTGTCTCATTCGCTGCCCAGAAACTTTTCATAGAAGTGTTGGTGATCATTTGAACGCTTGAATCCCTAGATACAGCACTTTGTCCCTGTCTATTTAGAATACCCTTTTACAACGCATCAGCATTAATATGAAATTTTGCTTCTCACTCACCTTTCGCTTTCATTATTACCGTTCGTTTAAATCGCTGGAAGCACGAAAAGCATATCAGCACGTAGAGACTTTTTTGTAGTATTAATACTATTTCATCGGAAGTTTCGGTAGCCGGGATGAAAAAATTTCCAATTAATTAACAAAATTTTGAACGCGATCGATCCTCCCGCTCCGTGAATTAGCCGGCAAATAAGGTAGTCAAAAATGTGAAACTCAATAGATTTTCCCTGCTAAAGGATATTTCCAAAAAGTAAGCACAGCGACAAAATCATCAGAATTTACGACGTCGAATGATTACTGATAGTACAAAGCAAGAGCTCTGTTCGGCGAGGTTCACAGCACAAATATTTCCTTCTTTCTACAAAGCTATCAAAGAGCTTTTCCAAAAAAGCAAACACATTCTTGAGTTTTCGAAAGATGTGCTATTAAATGAATACTAGTACACTAACGAGAATTTTGTCCAGCGAAATAAGCGAGATAAGAAAAAAAACACGTCTCCCCGATCTGATGGACTAGCCGGCAAACAAGATCGCGGAAAATGTAAAATTTGATCTTATCACAGAGTTGGAATCACTGCTTCTTACGATATCGAATCATTCCTCATAGTATGTATAAAGAGCTTCATCCCGCCATGTGCAAAGCACAAATATTTTCTTACTCCTACAGCGCCATCAAAAGAGCTTTTCCAAAAAGCAAACACATTTTTGAGCGCTTCGAAACTTGTGCTATCAAAAGACCACTACCAAGCTAAGAAAGGAGTTTTGTCAAAAGAAATATAACAAAATAAAACAAAATAACAAATATTGATGTGGTAATTCTTGAATTATCATTGTTGAGGTCGCGCTGAAAACCACTGTTAAGGAAATATTCATTGAATTCCATAATGATGTGTGTATGCACAACACTCAGGATGGAGTTGAACCCTCGTCACCCACATCCGCGGGTGCGTGGTCATCACTGCGCTACCAGTCTCCCCTCTTTATCATTTATACTCTAGCAGGTCTAGGCCTGTACAACAGACACATGTTAGGAAGTATTGAAAGGATAAAAAGGATAAAGCTTTCGACATCAATCAATCCCCGATGGATGTGCCATGCATTCGTCTCCATCTAGCATCGACAGAGGTGAGTGAATAATTGGCCTATACATTGACTTGCAATAATCTATCGATGTATCAGGTCAGTGCTGCTATCGTTCCAGACAAGTCTCTCTCCAACACACAGATCCCGGAGGGATGGAGGCTTGGTGGGCCTTGAGCACTGCGTTGAACTATCGACCATTTTGATCGACTAAGTGTGTGGAGCAGAGCACCACTAACCTCTGCGCCACACGCGTTTCTACGAGATTACTAATGAACAAACTGGCACGACACCCGCATCACCTGTAACCCTTTTTTTAATCATCAGGAGACATTAGAGTATATTAGTTCAGGCTCTGTTTCTCTCTATCAAATGTCCGATCTCTAGTGCTCTCTACTCATTCAAATCGCAGGAGAGCATCATAATTTTAGTACTAAGCACTTATTGAACGGCCACAGGATCCTTAAAGACCAATTCTCAGGCACTCCAAAGCAGCCGTGGTGTTCATCAACGAAGTTAGCCACGGTCTATCTTCTTCCAGTTCTTCGACCTAATCCATACGCAATATACAATATATAAGAGGTGATTCTTCAGAGCTGAGTGTCTGAGAAATCACTTGATCACTTTTTGTACGACTTCAACTCCTATCTGACAATTGGCAATATTTGCAGTTTGCACGCTCTGGGTACGACAGGGACATGGGGCTAGTTCGGTGTCGTTCGCACGAGACTAGCAGTTCGTAATGCAAGTGACGCTGGCCTATTGAGAAGAAGGCCGCAGGTACGATGCCCAATCAAGTCGCTTCAGGACGGAACTTTTGATGTTAATTTTTGATGTCGACTGGTGTTGAAGGTTCTTCTACTGACAGAAGTAGGATAGCAAAAAAACACTCAGTTGTTAATGACTAACTACTTGTTGGTACGAAACCTAATGGGGCAACGACGCAAATTCAACTTTTTACGCATCTCTTTCCACGATGTTGTGAAAGTTGTATCTAACTATATTTTCATATTGTACTTTCTACAGTGTACGACTTAGAGAAGAACTTACATGAAAGTGACTGCAGTCAGTTTTGCGCGACCTGTGCGTTAGTTCCGTTCTTGAGCCATGGATCTACGTAACATATCAAAAAGTAGTGATCTGTCAGAAAACTAAGCGTTTTTTTTTTGCTTTAATCACGTCTATAAAAAAACTTTCAAAACTAGTCGACACTAAAAAATCTGCTGTGAAGAGTCGTAATGCTGGATCGAATAGCAACCTTCTTCCCATTGATCAGTACATCAGCAACCACTCGACACTACGGACTGCTCGCCAAGCGCGGCGAGTCCGGGCTAACGCCGTGTTCTTTTCGTACCCATAGGGTTAACTTCACAAGTAACCTGACTTGGTTCACGCAAAGTCCCCAAGGATTCCTTAAAACTGGGAAAAGTGGAAAGAAGATGTTAGAATTCAATGGATCATAGATAAACACAATTCATAACAAATGGACTTTTGAACATCCCCTGGCCAACAAAATTCGGACAATAACAAAATCGGCGAACTTAGTTCAACAAGTTGTAAACTAACATGGAAAATTTCTTCCACAATATCCTCAAGCGTAACAACACCGACAAGCTCGTAGGTAGGATCACTATTCTCAGCAGAAACAATGCGCTGAGCCATAGCTAAGTGATAGTCACACTGAAAGTAAAGATTGACATTTAATGATCAATGAGCTACTATGGATGATGTGAAAAGATTGCCACATGACTCAACGACATTACCAGTAATACTGAGTGATATCCAAAACTTCGAAATTCGACAGGAAGATGAACTCTCGATCTCGCCATTGCCAGGAGCGCGTAATAACCACTGGACTAGCGGGGCTCTTATTCTGCTAGCATCTTTCTACAACACAAAATATCGATTCTCTCAGCAACCAGTCGTCAATGGCTTGGTCACGGAAGCACATATCGTCAACGAACCTAGTTACTAGTTACAGTGATTAGCGACCGCTTCTCAATAGCTTTGAAGGATGAGACGCGGGTTCAACTCCCCACAAAGTTTATAGCTTTGCATACAACATTATTGGATTTATAGGAGGTTATCTCGCCATTTCTTTCGCATTTCGACACTTTTGTTAATTCAATGTATTTAATCGAGAAAATCAATCAACCAAATAATCAGTGTCAATACCGAAGATATACAGCCAATTGCTGGGCACAGATTGGAGCCTTCCGCCCAGTGAGAAACGACGCTGGAAACCAAAGAAGTCGGTGAGATCACTTTTGAGCAGGTTGTAGTTTTTAAACTTTTTTCCCCGCAAATGCTGCTCTATAGAACGGAAGAGATGATAATGCGATGGAGAATATCAGGGCTATACGATGGATGTGGCACCGCAATCCAGCCCAAATTCTCCAAGTCGTGGTGTGTCGATTTTTCAATATGAGGTGTTCGGTCGATGCGTGAGATGCCCATCCAGATGTCATTTTGCAGTGATCCACTTCATTTAGCCCTCTGAGAACCATATGATACATTTTGTATCAAGCCGCGCGACGCCAAATCTCACACAGCCGCTGTGATGGCGACGTCACGTCTCGTGGGAAAGCGACGGCGTGATACCATCTGCTATCAACGTTGTTCCTCAAAGGGTTAGACGGCGAGCGATGATACTACGGTAGTATCAAAGTGTCCGCCCATTTATCAGTCATCAGAACATTCTCCAACATACCACAGCATTTTAAGAACGACCGGACTTGAAACAGAGAAAAGTGGTGAAACTATTGTACGAAAGTAATTCTGCGACCATCCAGCACTTACAACATCACATAATTGCTAAAAAAGGGGCCAAATAGAAAATTCTCCCGCTTGACATTACCTTTTTGTATTCTTCTAACATAACACGTAGTGGCGTGTCTTCCATAACGAATCGTAGAGGATGCTGGTGATAACCACAAACTGTCTGTATAGTGAAGTTGTCGCCCGCACATAAATAACGCAAGGTCTTTGACGAACAACAGTGACATCATATTGTTTCGATCTCCTAAACTACTACAAATAGATTTAATAGAGCGAGGGAAAAGATGAAATGATTCGGTAATTTTCCTCTATCTTCACCCTGATTTAGCCTCTTGTGAAAACGCGTTTTCTAGCTCTTACTGGAGTTATAGCAGTCTTTCTATGTCTTAAATCTCGATACAATTCAATGATGTATTTTATCTTCAAAATGACCTTCTAACTACGCTGTCACGATAGAAATAAAACTATGTTTCACACTCAAGCATCGCCCGCCAAGCTAACCCTTTTCAAGACTTTCAGTAACCATTCGATAGTTTAAATCCTGGAGACTTCAATGGTAAACTCGTATTTCGAAAAAAAAAACTTCTCAATGTGCTGTAACGGCTAGAAGTAAGTTGGGTTTCGCACTTGGCGCACACTCTTTGCTTCTGTATGTGGACAGAACTTCGCAGCAATGGCACAAAGCCACAGCGCCTTTTGCAACATATCGATAACCTGAGAGACGCCGCCTTCATTTGCCCCGATGTTAACAAAAACGCCTCTTTGAACGCCAGCGCTAGGCTATCCTAAGGACTGTAAGGTGACATGTTGATCAGTGTTCTACGTTATTCAAGAATAAGACGACAAACGAATCGAACACTAGCAGTACTGGGATTCACACAATAAAAATTGTGATGACGGGAGGTGTGAATAAATAAACACTTTACAAGCCCCGTATCAACATTTTATTGTGTGGATGTCAGTGCTTCCAGAATTCGATTCGTCTCCTCGGATCTATTGCGTGCTTGGAGATTTCGTCTTGTACATGAACATCGTAGATTACTGGTCGGGTAGATCTTCTTACAGCCTCGAGGGTCGCCAGGATAAGGCATTCCTTAGGGCGTTCGTTGATGAATTGTCAGAGAGTATTCGGGTATCAATTTCGCGCTGAGCATCACCAGCTACTCGACACCGCCGCCTATTCCTTAGAAATATACAGCTCGAAACAAAAACCAGATGGGACGCCAACCACAGTATGAGAGTGGATGACTGGTGAATGGAGAGAATAGCAGGCCGAAGGACTTCTCAAGAGTATACTAGCATTTCCGATGGGGGGAACAGTAACAAGAATGCGGACGCGCTTAGAAAAACATCTCCGTCGAAAAAATAGCAGTCACAAATGAATGACTACAGAATAATAACGACAGTCATCCCTATAGAAGAAACAGATCCTTATGGAAGATGACATAAAGGATAAAAAGAGATAGTGCTGTCGCCATTAGTGAATCCCTGAAGGATGAGTAATGCACAAGTCCTTATCTGGCATCGTTTGGGGTGAATTTAATGCCCATATGGCCTTTACAATGTCTCACAATATCATACAAATGGATCAAGTTAGTGCTGCTATCCACCCAAACATGTCTGGCACCGATTCACCGACCCCCGAGATATGGAAGGCTTCGTGAGCCTCGGCCACAGGACTGAACCGTCGACCATCGATTAGTCGACCACGTTTGTGTCGCGGAGCACCTCTAGCCACTGCGTCATACGCGTTCTGGACGACGACATGGAGGGAAAAATGCAGAGCAAATTGTGAAGATCGGTCACCGAAGCATCCAGAATCCACGCAAATGTGTATAACAACTAGAATGTCAAGAAATTAATCAGACAAAATGAGAAAGAAGGACTA
Organism: Parelaphostrongylus tenuis; assembly: GCA_019055375.1. Taxonomy (NCBI): domain Eukaryota; kingdom Metazoa; phylum Nematoda; class Chromadorea; order Rhabditida; family Metastrongylidae; genus Parelaphostrongylus; species Parelaphostrongylus tenuis. The sequence goes on from JAHQIW010003167.1 coordinate 39,501, forward strand.
ACCTTAGATATCGGATAAGCTATTGGGAATGTAGCAATCATAGAAAATCGAGTAACCCAAACGGTATACGCACCAACGGAAAGACCTTTCCTAAAACGAATTTAAATAAAGCATTAATTGAAAAAATGATCAGCCACTGAGTCAGAAAGTTGGAGTAACAGATGATAATAAAGGACTTCGATTTATAAAATAAACTTGTATCAAATCCAAAGCGTCAGATGTTTGTCTACATAGACATTTCCTCTACTACTTTACGACTCAATTCACTAGTAATAATCTTCTTTTTTCCAGAGAGTTACAAAAGAAACTGTGTTTACATTGCATCAGGGCCATTCCCGAGGACTCATGTGAAGCGGTGGTTAGAAGGGCCTTAGAACACATACATGCTGGAAGGTTCCTCCCGCACTCAAGGTTCACCAACCCATCCATACGACTTGTCTGGGAGGATAGCAGCGTTAATTTGATAGATCGGTAAACACCACGAGTCACTGTAAACCAGATTATCATTAAATCACCTCAACCAATGCTACGCATGGAGCCAAATGCATGGCGCACCTTTCAGGGATTGACTAACGCCGAGAGTCTTATCCTTCTTGATCTTGGGCCATTCCCAAATATTGCCTAGGTCTTCAAATTGATTTAATATCTTTGTGCCAACGCTGTCCTCTCAAAAATCGCAGATATCTTCTGATAACTAACCCTCTTGGGATCGTGGATCCACCTCCTCTGCATCTCTCACCCCCAGCGTGAGTTCGCATTAAATCTATTGCTGTATTATTTCAGTTGTATTGATGCTGTCATTTCCGTACTTATAAGGACATAATATATTTACATTAAACACAACATAGGAAAGCAACAACAATGATACAACTGAAATCAAAACAAAAATACATCCAGTGCGTTCCCACGCTGGGGGTTAGAGATGCAAGGGAGGTGAGTCCACAATCCCGAAAGGGCTAAACAAGACGAAAGCCTGACAGCTTGATAGACTTGGAGAATAGCATTGCTCTATAGCCTTCTTTTCCGAAGAATTTTGCATGCATTGAAATCAATGCATATGGAGAAAGATTGTTATAGAATGAACTCGCCACAAAAAAATTTGAATTCTCTCAGAATCCAAATTATACTTCCCCTACTTTAACATCTACCTCTATGGAACATATGCTTCGCTCTCGTTTCCTTTCCACTCTCCAGTTCCGATTCGGAACAAAAACCTCGTTACACTGCTGGAAACTAGAAACAATGTGCACGACGTGGAAAGAGTTACGGCTGTGAAGGGTTTACGACGGACGTGACTTCCATTATTGTGACAACAACAGAAATTCAGGCATGCCTTTTGAGCATGTGTGATGTGGTAAAGCCTGAAGCTCACGGTGTTGATTTACCCCTAATGGATGCGTCATGTGTTCGTTTGAATTTCACCTTTACCTGAGGTGACTGAGTGTATATCTACCCGGCCTTTACAATAACTTGTTGTAGCCTGCCGATGTATCAAGTCAATGCCACTACCCTCTCAGACAAGTCTCGTAGCAATTCACGGACCGCAGAAAATGGATGCTTAGTGAGCGATGGGCGCGGGATCAAATAATCGACTACGTGTTTGTCGTAGAGCAACTCAATTGCGCCCCACGCAATGTATTATCTGGTAATAGGGTTTCTCTTAAAGACGTTCGGAGCATATCGTAATCGTGCTGAGACTCAAAAGCTGCCAATCTAGTTTGTCAATTTAATTTCATTTTATACGACTCGTTATCACACAAATTCATTTCCCACAAAGGTCTTCCAACATTTCGCGTATTCTCGACTGCTGCATGACAATTTTGTCTTCTCCTCGTGAATATCGTCAGATACTTGCCTAACAGATCTCCTTGTAACTCTTGAAAATAGCCAGGCTAAGGAGTTCCCAAAGTGATACCAAAGCACTAATGGAAGTGGGGTTATAGCAGCACTTCACTTTCCCGAACGTTCATAATTCAAAAATCGTCCGCATTCCCCATAAAACGGATGGGTGATCATTCCAGGGAAATCCTACTCAGGAAAGCCATCAACGATTAGTGAATATAGCAATTATATTAAAGCAAAATAACAAGTGACGAATATAAGAAATAGTAGTTGGACAGAAAAGAGATACAAGAAAATGACGCACTTGACGCAAAGACTTTGCGGAAATATTCCCCCGAACACGACAATACCAGCAGAAGAGGCAATAAGTGCTACATATCCAGAAGTGAGGTCATCCAAGAGAATTGAGATACCCGAATTGACGCATACATTACCTAAATTGAATCTAATCAAGAGCCTTCCATTAGGGGAAAGTTATTTGGGAACAGAAAGGAAGTTGGAATCAATACGATCGATCTACAAACTCTAGGAGTCACGATCTAGACAAAGCGCTTTCTCGTCCATCACATACGCCCTCATCCCTTGATAATACTTGGGCTCTTTTGTATCTCCGACAAATGTTGAAACGATCCCCTTCGCCTCACAAATCTTTCCACTACACTTCCAGTAATCAATAGAAACTTAGATTTCTGGCTTTGCGCTACCAGGCTGTTTTATGAAAAATTCTGTTTGAAACACCAGCAAAAAAGTTTGTGTTCATATAAGCACATTCCTCGCAAGAAGTTTCGATGATTCAAACACTATGCTTAATTTCTCAAAATACCGTTTCATTGCAGTGTGGCGGTAAAATAAGATTGAGTTTCACATACGCCAGCGCTTCTAGTCGGCTAAAGTGTGGGCTAGGCATAGGGAAGGCGGGAATAAGGGGATGCTGGCCATCGATTTCATACGGAGACCAACCGATCGCTTTGACGCGTTACACATGCATAGTGCAATTTTGTTACTCAATCTGAGATTTCTCCTCCGTTTTCGAAGAAACTCCAGAGAGAACGGGTGACTCCAACACTACAAAATTTTCTCTACACGATCGTATACTCTTCGTGATTCCAACGAAATACTAAAGAACATACGAGGCCAGTGTAAAACATGATTTTATTTTGAATGCCACAGCGTTATAAAAAAGTCTTTTCAAAAAACGAGCAAGTAGCGCAGTGGCCAGAAGGTACTCATATGTAGACGGCGCCAAAGGAAAAACCGATCAGAGTTACTGGACTTTTCATAGGACTGTTAGTAATCATTCGAAAGCTTGAATTTCTGGCTACAGCCGCACTTGGCCGGTTTTCACCACAGATCTTTTTCTAACGGTGTAAAATCCAGAATAAAATGATGTTTTACACTTGCCGTTCGCCTTCATTTTTATAACGCGTATAACTCGCTGGGAGTATGAAAAGCATATTAACGTGTAGGTCAACCTGAGTTGTCGTTTTATCTGATTTGTTTCAGAGCGATTCAATTGGATAGCAAATTGCACCCCACATATCCAACGGCTAATGCATCGATCAATTGGCCCTGCCTCCCCAATTCCATGGACTAGCCGATAAACAATCTCGCCGAAGATGTAGAACTCGATCTTAATCTCCCTGCCAACTATATCTCCAAAAATTAGCACAGCGTTGGAATCACTGAAATTTACGCTATCAAATAATTACTAAAAGTCTAAAGAAAGAGCTCTGCTCGGCGAAGTTTGAAAGACAAATACTTTCTTTCTTCTATAGCACTATCAAAAGAGCTTTCTCGAAAAGTAAACACATATTTGTTACGTTTTTTTTTTTGTTTCTCAAAACGTCGTTTAGAAAACCGACTACATGCAGCTGTACCCAGAGAACTGCGCCGTCGAATGATAACTCAGCTTCTTATGAAAAATTCTTATCCAGAGAAGGGGTCGTCCCTTTCTTTGCTGCCAGAGAACAAAAAAGAATCAACACTCATAGATTAGAACTACATTTCAATAAGAGCGAAAGAAGTAACACAGATTTTTTAAAGTGTCAATGTTGGAACCGCTACTGTTTACCTTTCCTTCTGCGACATATTCAGAGTTACCTTAAACGATAGCCCGCCCCGGAACTCAGTCCTTAACCCTACCAAACCATATTACACATCATTGAAACTCAAAAGTTAGTTGGATTGTGAACTGATACTATGGAGAAAAAAAGCATAACAGAACAGATTGATGAACATACCAATAAGAAGTGAACGAAGTATGAAACTTCCTCTCGCTCGAACGGGTAAAATAACCTCAGTACACTGACGTTCGGCCTTGGATCCTAAAAGTGTTCAGATAGTAAGTATTGATTGAAAAAATGAAAGGACAAAGCTCTCCGCGTTGATCAATCCAAGAAATGCGCCTGCATTCGACCACACCAAGAAACGTTAGAGATGACTAAAGGAGTGTTTGGCCCTTAGAAGTGGCTATCAAATCAGTGCTCTTGTCCTCCCAGACAAGTCTTTCACCAATTTAACGAATCGGAAAAAAAGAAAGCATGGTAAACTTTGGGTGTGTGAACGAACCATCGACATCGTTTGCAATGCGGGGCACTTTTACATTGCGCCACAAGCGCCCCAACTATTAATAAACAATACTACTCAACGAGTAGAAGAGGACTGAAGCATGACTAGTCGTGAAGCATTCACTGCATTTATGAGTAAGGATTATGACACCAAAAGCTGATCTAAGTTGGCTAAAAGCAACAATAAAAAGATTTCTTGTGGGAAAAGTTGGGCTGATGAGATGGACCTCTTAAGTAAGCCTGGGTATTTGTAGGTAAGTGAATTACGAACGGCACAATAATTTTGTCAAGTATTCAGGTTCTAAATCGTCTTAGATCTGATTCGAAAGACCAATTCCCTCTCACCCCTTTCGGGACCACGGACCAAATCATCTGCGCCTCTAAGCCCCGTCGCGTTGCATCTAACAATGGCATTTAAGCCCCAGAGTCCCACTATTAAACACAACACGACGGAGTTAGAGACACAGGGGGTTGAGTCCATGGTCCCGAAAGGGTTAACCTCGACACCAAAGTCAATTTTTGTGAGTAAAAAGACTTAGCTCTTAATGTCGGCGACAGGTTGGTAGCGGCAGCTGTTGTTGTTGTACTAAAGAAGGCGGCATCGCCGAAACATCAACCACGATTCGTACTACTGCTTGTAATAATTTAACAACAATAACAATAACAACATACTACTACTGCAAACCTCGCGCCGGCTCAAAGAGCTAAGTCTTTCATACTTACATCCTAAAGCTGTTAATCAGCATTCTATTCCCATATTTGCACAACTACACTTAGCCTAATGTCGCTCTTCATCCTAATAATAGTCGATTAACTCAAACGGACACCAGAAAACTTTCATTGTGGTTACGCGGGTTCTCTGAAGCATGAGAAGAGGGACTGCTTCACGACCAACTCAGCCTGTTGATCACTAAAGGATGCGCCATGCATTCGTCTTCACCAAACATCGTTTGTGGTGATCATGTCTGGACCTTATAATGATCTGTCATGTCAATGCTGTCAGTCTCCCAGACAGGTTTGGTACAAATTCGGCAACCTCACAGAGGTGGAATGCTCAGTATGCCTTAGCGCGGGATCGAATCATCGACTTTGCATCTGTCGCAGCATACCTTCTAACCAAGGTGCCACATACACACCCTTTTACTAAACAGAACCCAAAAAATGGCGAAAGAATTCAGCTCATCAAACACTCATGGTGCAGTGCAAAAGAAACCGAAATCATAGTTATTCAATTACACAGCTATGTCACAGATCCCGTGTCGTAAATACGACTAAGGCGCTCGCCGAGTGCACTTATGTCACTTTTTCGTCGTCGAAACTCCCATTTCGAAAACAAAAGCAATTGAACAAGTGGTCTTTGCAGATGAGAACACAACTATGCCACTATGCGGACCGCTCCCTGTAGAAGCCGAAATTTTGCTAGAAATTCCAAGCAATTAAATTTCGTTTCTATTTATGGTGGAAAAGGCGAGTCTAACAATCAAAAAATACTCTTGAAAATCACAGCTACTACTAACCATTTGGGGACCATGAGAGTCTTCCTGATGCTCACTGCGCGACGTCAAATCTCAGCTACTGTAATGGTGGCGTCGCGTCTCGAGGGAAAGCTGGCAGAGAGCCAGACATGCGCGCACAGACATGCAGATGCCGTCTGCATTATAGCCGCTCGAGCGACGGCGCGACACCGTCTGCCTATCAACGCTAATCGGAAAGGGTTAAATGGAAAGAAAAAAGCTCCCTCGATAAACCAGTAGTGTTCTCACCTTCCCAAATAACTGAATTTTCAAAAATTATTATTAGTGGCGAAAAACCAGCTATGGACCTTGAGGGTTAACTATTCAAAAACAGACATGCTTGGTTGTATGAAATTCCCATCCATTTAGCAGCGAACACATTTTACTGTTGATCAACTTCGTTGAAAAACGACTAGAAGTGTGACCAAAAAAATTAACTAATTTCACTGGAACGAATGACTTAGAATAGCTCCTGGTATGGCGGCACTTAGACCCAAGCATCTCCCTCAAATAAACTACACTTCTCACGTTTATTTACCTGATTTTTGAATGAGCATTAGCTCCTGTGGTGCTAATGACATCAGTCCAAGATTGAGACCAGAAAAAACACCAGATAGTACTAGTAGACATGATACAATTGTAATCTAAATAAAACGAATATGATGCACACGCAGTGAGTGAAAGCTTAGTATTCAAAGACAAGACTACGACATCAAAGCTACTTACTCGGATCCACAACGCAAAATAATATTGACGCGGAGGGACTTCTGTTGAGATTCGAGTTCCGAATTCCGAAATCTAAATGAAAGCTTATGGAATAACATGATACAGATTGTCGAATAAACTTTCGATTTCAAAATGCGTTGATTAACTGCTCTCTTTGAGTTCAAAATGTGGATAGAACCCCAGTGTAATCGATAACATATCTATATTTGAAATCTTTTTGGTTGGTACGACACTATGACCATTTATTCCGTAACGTCGAGAATTTGCAAAACTTTAAACCTTAGATGAGAGTCGAATGCGTCTCTCACTCTTTCCGAAAGCGCGTGCTAACCACTGCACCATCAGGTCCCCTTTTCTGCGATCACTCTTTAGGACACAAGGTACCGATTTCTTCAGTTTCCCCCTTTTTTTTTCTTCAGAGAGATCTTCATTAACCGCTTTTTATAGACTACTGAAAACGAATAAATGAGGAATCTTCGTTGATCACCCCAGACGTCAGTGTCAATCTCATCAATTCTAAAGATGCTTTTCATCAAAATTTAGAATTTGACCTTACCTAAATCGTTTTAATGGGTATCAGCATAGTACGACAGATATTTAAAATGATCTATCAAGCACAAAAAAACCATACTAATTTCTCTGTAACGTGAAATTAACTTTAGGGAATGATCTCCCCAATCGACCCAGAATGCTCTTGTCACAGAAAACCGTTCCTCCTTCGCATATCAGAATGATATTGGGTCTTCTTATGAGTTTTGGCACAAAAGCAATAAACACCAGATTTATTAACCAGAAGCAATTGAAATTCATCGTAATGAACACATTTCTTCCATCTTTCAGGCAACAAATCAATACCTCTTTGTGGAGAATTTTCTAAGATTTCTTTTGGCAAAAAATTTGTGCATACTTGTCGTATCATGGCCGCAAGGCCGCATATCGAATTGGCAAAGATGAAGTTGGCCGAACCAAGCTGGCAGTTGATAGATCATTCCTCGTTCAGTCCTGACTTGTCGCCGTCAGGCTATTACATCTTCCGATCGTTGGAACACTTCCTCAGCGAAAAGAAGTTCCGAGACATCAATCATCTTCGTTAAGGTTAGACAACATACTCTGAATCCGAGGATGACGAATTCTATGACCGGGTTTCAATTGTTGCCTGAGAGATGGCAGAAATGTGTTCGGGCTGATGGCGCCCACATCGAATAATGTTGTCAAGAGATTTTAAATACTTCCGCTTATTGACCCATGGCATCGACTTTCTTAAAACCTCGCGATAACCATTCAATATAAATTTTTAAGAATGTTCGAAGCATTACCCGAGGTTGGCCACACCAGGGCTATACACGCGTGTTTTCCGGTTTCCTTCTTCCTTTTACTTCCGGTAAGTTAATTTGAAGTCTATTGGTCTAATGCCAATACTTATGAGAAGACCAAATAATGCTCTCCTTTCTTTTACTGAAATTTTTTTTTCTTGGAAGGAGACGTTTTATTGTTGGTTCCTCGTACAATTTGAAATTTTAAGCTTTGTATCACGAAAAGAGTGACAGCATCACAGGAGCGCCGATAGTGCAATGGGTGGACGCGTCCTTGGAAAGAATGAAGCAGTGGTTGAGCTATCGCCCGCCCAAGCTTAAAATTTTGCCAATCATACAACATTACTGGATATGCAGTTGTAAAATCATACCACTCCTCAGAAAGCATCTAAATAAACAATTCCAACAACGAACATTATGTTTCAGTACAGAGACGACATGCTAAATGCCAGCGGTCTGAGTTAACACTCAATTTTTAGTAGCCCTTAACTCCTTCTAGTATTCATTACTTCTAATGTGAGAATTTACTACTCCAGAGATTTGTGAATCTAATAACTTATGAAGTAAACTTGTATCTGGGTTTGGCTATGAATAAATACATACTGTGCCAATGTAGTACCGACTGTAACAACCTACAAGAAAGATTAAAAGATGGTAAAAGGACAGGGATAAAGCTCTCAGCGTTGGTCAATCCATGAAAAATGCGCCATGCATTCGCCTTCGATTTTAGATTTTGTCTGAGGTGACTGAATACACAATGGGCCTATACAATGACTCGTGGTGACCTACTGCTGTGTCGGGTTAGCGCTGCTCATCTTCCCAGACAAGTCTGAAAAGTTCAGTACCAATTCACCCAACCCGAAGGGATGGATGGCTATGAGCCATTAGCGCGAGATCGAATCGTCGACCTTGTATGGGACGCAGTGCACCCCTGACCAGTGTGCCACATTAGTTGCAAGGTAGTTCAAACAAAAATGCTGTCAAAACAGGCTCAGAACGACTATTGCAAACGGGATCTCTCCTCTTCGCTATGAAAATGGTGGCCTGAGAATCTTTATCCAAAATAAAAACACACCTGTAAGTACACCGCTTGAAGATGCTTGTACTTAGGTCGTGATTTGATACATAAACGATAAAATTCACCTGCAGGAGTCCTAAAAAAAAAGACATAGGATTGGAAAATGAGTGGCAACACGGTTGATATAAAACTCTAAAGCTCTCAGTGTTAAGCTAAACCCGAGGGATGCGTTCCGCAATCGTCTCGATCTAACATTGGTTGAGGTAAGTAATTGCATATTTGGTTCATTCAATGTATCGTGGTGGCCTGCCGACGTCTCAATTCACGGCCGCTATACATTCAGAAAAGTCTGAGACCAGTCTGGTAACAATTTACCAACCCCGGAGGGACATATGCCCTGGTGAGACTTGGGGCGAGATTGAACAATTAACGTGCAATTGATCGACCACATGTGTCTTTGTGCTGCAGAGCACCTCTGACCACTAGTACACAGAGGACCAAACGAATTCATAAATTAATATGAAAAAGTTTAACGTACTCAGGAAAACGTGTGGTTACGACGACCCGCTTATCTGTTTGACTGATAAAATCAACTTGTTCGAAAACGAGCGACGTCGCCGAACAGTTATCTGAGGCCGAGAAGGAAACCTGAACAAATGATTTCTATGAGATCTCCCTATTTCATTTCCCACAAAGATTGTAAATCAGAATCAAATGCTAGAAGACGAAGAAAGCTAAAAAATGGTAGAGATAAGGCTTCAAAGTGGTTGAAAGTGATACCGTTTGAATTTCATCGAGCCAAAACCCAAATAACACAACTCGTACAAGATGATCTGGCAAAACAATACTTACACCACGGCTTCTGCAAAGAGAAAAAATGTTGAAATGAAGGATTTCCGTAGTCTGTGAAACACTTTATTTCAATTTCTGAGCTCAAACTCTATGGGAACAAAGTAATTATTTATTCTGCACTAAGAAATGGGCTTTCGAATGCAAAGACAAAACAAGTGGACAAAAGAATGAGCAGTGAAAAATGGGAACCATCCGGCTATAGCAATCCTTTCTTCAAGCTTTTGTGAACAAGATATTTTCCTCTTTCCTGGGACTTTAAGTACTTATTCGATGGATAAATCTTGGCGATTTTATACTTTGTTTGTTTCCAGAACAAGACGTTGCAACAGTGAAAATAAAATTGAGTTCTACACTAGGCGCACAGTTTTTGCTCGTCTATGTTGTGTGAATGACTGTATGGATGGGCTTTCGCAACCATAGGGAAAAAACGGCGCCGAGGCAGCTCAGGTTTGTTTATTGTCTTCAAACATACTTTTAAAAAACTTATATAATTTAAACTTTGGTGACTCTGTAGAAAAGTTTGGTTATCGGAAAGGTCTTAACAAAGTGCGGGAAGAGCAAGAAAAAGATTTCGTCTCGTACTCCTAGGCGTAGGCTGCTTAATCTTAGGATTAGTGGCGGATTCACTTGACAATATAAAATGAAAATGAAGGCCTAAGGCCATAGCGGCAATATGAAAGTCACTTTTACAGTTTTAGTTCGAAAAACCAAGAAATTTCTACGAGACGGAGGAGAAATTTTTCGAATAAATAACGGAGATACGCGCGAAGAATTTTAAAATCACTACTACAGCGCAGTGCATAGGCTCCAAAACTAAGAACACTATTAAAACCAACGAGACTTAACCCATCGAATGACTATTGAAAGTGGTAAAAGCAGAAAAGGCCTCGCTCTGAATACTTGAAAAAATGAACTGAAATAACTGGAAAAATATCAAAAATGAGAACAAATCTGTTAACGAAAAGGGTTCTTTGAAAAGACCTTTTTCGCTGGACGAAGACTTTACCCTATACTATCAATAACCATTGGAAACCTCGGATGATTATGAATCCAAAAACGTACTTGTTTTTTGAACAGGCTTTCCTACAACGCTGTAGCAGTAGAAAATAAAGTTTCATTTCATACGTGAACGCGCGTTATTGCCCATATATTTCGCTGGACAAAGCGAAAAACCTCAGAGAACCACTGATCAAATGATAATGGAAATTTCGATTATTTCAGCGTATTTTTGATAAGAAAAAAACCTCCTTACAGCGTCGTAGGAAAAAAGTAGAACTTGCTTCACACACGTGTATTTTCCGCAGGACAAAGCTTATCCTTCCGACTATTAGTAATCATTCGACAGAGTAACTTTCGCCGACTCCAACAGAGTGTCTTCGTTAGGAGGCCGTTTTACAGCTTCAAACACGCCGCGCATTACTTGCCGCTAAGATGGTTGAGTGGATGTGGATCGGCAGCGCGACTGATATGTGTAGTGCGAATTCTGTTGTTGCATTCAAGATTTTTCTCCGCTTTGACGAAAAATCCAGATAAAATTAATGATCCCTATGCTCGAAGATTTCCCTCTACACGTTGATATGTTTTTCGTGGCTTAGGCTTAGGCTCAGTAGCGAGTATATTGGCAACTTCAGTTGAAAACCAAACTAAAAACCCCTGTATTAGAACGATAGAGTACAGTCTCTTCTACATTATCAGAGCGAAAACACTAGGAAATCTCTGCGAAAGGGGTAAAAAATATTCAAATAGAACGATAAAAAGCTCGATGACACGCGACACGCTAAAGGCCAATTACATTTTTGAGATTTCCAAAATTTACGTTCTCGAATAAGTGCTGATATACCCAATGATATAGAGTGATATGCAACTCTTTTTCCTCAAGCGGGACTCGAATCCACATTTCGCCCTAAATGGGATGCGTGTTCTAACCCGCTGTACTACCGACGCCAGTTCTGTCACCACTCTTTCTATGCTAAAACGCATCTATCTGTATGCGTCCTCAATATAGTGAAATGCGGGTTCGACTCCCGTGTGACGCAAAAGTTTTGCATATCACTTTACAACATTTCGTATATCTATAAGATCATACCACAGCTAAAAGCGGTTAAATAATGAATGAAAAAACTCTGTTTGATCATCCAAGTATTAGTAGCTCGAGAAATAAGCTCTGTTCTGCGAGAATACGCGCGACGCGTGTGAAACATGATTTGATCTTCCTTGCTACAACACTGGAATGAGGCCTTTTTGTAAAGCGAAAACGTTTTTATTATTGTTGAAACTTATGTTATGCAATAGTTTGTAAGCGTCTATGGAAAAAAAAACTCTGTCCAGCGACCTATAAACGCGATAACGTGGGTCACGTGTAAAACGCAAACTCCTTCTCATTATTACATCGCTTCATCCTTTATTTATCGGGGTAAGAAGATCTTTTCAGAAAGGAATTATAATAATGGATCTAAAATGATTTAGGCATTCGAATGATTACTAGTGATCTTATAAAAGATTCCTGTCCAACGAATCATGTCCCTTTGAAAAACCCTTTCTAATAACGGAATTGTACTCAAAAGTGTAATGAATTTTTACGTGTATCCGAGCAATGCGTTCTCTTCACACTCGATGTTCTCCACCTTTGTGCCGGAGATAAGTGCCTCGTTCTCCAGAGTAATCGCATTAAGTGAACGAGCCGTATTCAACGCCTAAAAATACAAAAAGTAAGAACTAATAGATAACTTGCTCTTCCAGTTTCACAAAAATTGTCATTGCAACAGATAAAAGGTTGCTACAGATACGAGGTCGACCAAGCGATGGCCGATGGCATGATCCCGCGCCCAAGGCTCACCGAACCTTCCATCCCTCCGGGATCAAATTGCTGCCAGACTTGCCTCGAAGAATAGCGACACTGAATTATCGGATCGCTAGGCTACCCATTGTAAAGGTTACAAAGGCATTCAGTCATCTCATCACCTCAAACGAAATGCAAATGGAGTCGAGTGCATGGTGCATCCCCTAAGGATTGATTAGCGCTGACAGCTTTATTCTTAATCCTCCTTTATGAGAACGATGAGCACGCGAACATGTGAGAAAAAGTCAGGTCTGTTTCCACAAGTATTGCTTTTGAGAGTGAAAATATTTGACCCATGTTTTTCCACTAGTCTGCAATTCTACAACCCCCTTTCCCAGAAATCTAATAGTAACAGGTCAAGGAAAAAGTCTTAAAAGCCGCAGTTATTGTCTAAGACGCGTTAAAAAAACCCAGACATTAATTCGTCAAAAGCGCGCACTGTTCAGCAAGACAATCCCCAACCTTACACCTCAAAGAACACTACGGAAAGGTTTGATGAGTTGGAGGGATCGAGGTCTTGCCGCACCCAACTCACAGTCCAAATGCCGCGCCGTCCGATTGTGGTTCGCGTTTCCGCTCAATGGAACATTTCCTGCATGGACGCCGATTCGTGATATTTGATCAAATTGAAGGGCATGTCAGAGTTTCGTTGATTCAAAGTCTACGGAATGACGATTTCGAGCTGATCCGGAAGCTTGCAGATCATTGGCAGAAGATTGTCAATAAAGATGGTCGTTGTTTTCAAGAATAATTATTGTTGTATTTAGTTAAAATTATTTATTAACTTTGAAATTTCAGCGAGTGTTGAGGAACTTTTCCCTCAGTCTAATAAATTAAAACGGCTACAGACACTCATACAATGAAGAATCGCATACCGATGATTGATAGTCGAAAAACGTTGTTGAATTTAAGGGCTTACATATACATAATGTGATAACAACCTCAGAAAGCACATAAACAAGGGTCATAAGGAAATTTTTGACTTTAGAATACAGGGCGAGGCTGAACAAGGGTTTGGTTCCAAGAAGTCAACCCAACGTTTCACTTTAGTTCCAAGAAGCCAACCAAACTATTCACTGTCTCTATTGAACAATTCCAGCACTATTCTAGTCCTTTTCTTCAATCACTTCTGAGTAAGTGGATCCATTTGAGTGAAGGCATAATCACTAGTACCATGCCAAGTGCGACAAAGCGTCGTGGAGGTACTTCGGGGCCGAGCTATTGAGGGGATTAATCCCTTGGCGTTGATCATAATCTAAAGATGCGCCATACATTCGACTTCATTATGCATCATTAGAGGTGATTTCGATGCATATCAAGCTTTCAAAATGACTCGCGTTGGCCCACCGATCTATCACGTCAGTGCTACTATCCTTTCAAACAATTCTAGTACCAATCTACCAACCCTAAAGGGATGGAAGGCTTGATGAGTTTTGGGAGCGGCGGGATTGAACTACCGACCACATGTGCGTCTCAGCATTTCCTAACCTCTGCGGTACACACATCGATATGAAAATTTGAATGAATATTGGGCTTTATCACCATGGCGAGAGCATAGGTAATGAGAAAATGGAAACTAAATTGACAACTGGCTTGAGGCATGGACATATCATGGTAATATCTTTATCCGAAACGTATTTTGCAATACTTCGAAAACAAGGCCTTTTTCGCTTTCCCTTCAGGAATCTAGTGCTTATTCGACGGTTTAAATTTAAGTGATTCTGGGGCGAAGTGTGGATTTTAGGAGGATCTTCATATAGCACGAGAACAGCGAAAAGAAGATTAAGTTTCGCACTTTTGGGCTTGAACTTAGGCTTCGTAGCGGCTTTACTTGACAGTATGAGATAAAAATTGAAAGCCAAGCCCATATAAGGACACAATAAAACCTCCTCCACAATACTAATAGGGGAAACCTCGAATTTTCTAAGAAACGGAGAAAAAAATTTAGGAAAAGTAACAAAATTGCGCCCTTTCGAGGTGGCCTTGAAATTGCTGCGTTCAGCGCAATTCGAGAGGTGCACGATAATGAGCGCTGAAGGTGAAGCGCAATCTTTTTTTTAGGTGCTACAACACATTTAATAAAGAGCCTTTCGAGAAAACAACCATAGCATTGAAAGGGCCGTTTTTAAAGTTATCGACTGAGTACTGAAAGTATAGAGGAAAAGTTTTGCCAACGTGCACGCCGAGTGTGAAAATCAAATATATCTTCGCTGCTACAGCGCATTAACCTCGTGAGGACCACCGTTGATAGGCAAGCGACGTCGCGGCGCCGAGCCGCCGCTTTGGGCGGCAGTCGCAAGCAGGCAGCACCTGCAAGCCTACGCATGAATGTCTGGCTGTCTGTCTCCCTTTCCACGAGACGCGACTCCGCTATTACAGTAGCTGGTGAGGTAAGACGTCGCGAGGCCTGTTACGAAACGTATTTTGCGGTCCTCAAAAGGTCAAAAAAGGTCTTTTCAGAAAACAAACAGAGTACTGGAATCGCTGAGATTAGGACTATCGAATGAATACTCAAGGAATGGAAAAAGCAAAAAAAGCCTTGCTCCCCAAAAGGAATCAAAATTGGGTTGTTATGAAGGGATCGCACCAGAATCTTCATAACATCAGCCATTTCAAGTAGTCAAACAAGCGGTTAAAATCAAAAGCTGAAACATCCAACGTACCGGAGGCGCAAAATCAAGTGATGTGACGCCTTCTCCAACACTTAGACCAGCATGAATGAAGAGTCTCTGTGCATCCCGTGACACGGGTGCAGCTAAACGACTGCGCGGCGGCGGCTCGTGAAGACGTGCCAGTCTGCAAACGCTTCCTTCACGTATTCCACTTTATATCTACAAATTACAAATATTTGATCTGCACAAACGAAATGATCATGTTCGATTTGGGAACTGTAAAGCGAAAAAGCGAAAAAACAAGGACAAAACACGACGACTTGAACAGATGAATGATACTTGTCCAATATAAGGCGACAAAATAAGAAGACCGACCTCATTTGCTGGATAAAAACTTTTCATAAGAGTGTTAGTAATCATTCGAAAGCTTAAATCTTTGGCTAGCGCGAAACACTTGCCGTTTTTCAAAAGATCCACTTATAACGCTGCAAAATTCAAAATAAGATTATGTTTCACATCGGCTACGCAATTCAACTATTATTTCTCTGGGAGCACGAAACGCAGATGAAGGTATAAAGATAGGCTTCTTGTATCAGAGTCATTTATTTGATTTGAAGTTCCATCCGAGGCAGAGAAAAAATTCCCAATTCAATGACAAAAATCGCACTTCTCCGAAGCGCTAATCGATTGATCGTGGACGACTACTGCACCGAACCTGCATCCACCAGACCCCTCGACCGTGAATTAGCCTATGAACAAGCAAGCCAAATGTGTTAAATTTGATCCGATTTTCCCAGCTACGCTGCAGAGAAACGCTCTTTCCAAAACATAGGCATAGCGCTGGAATTCTTGATTCTTACGCTACCGAATGATTACTTATTGTCAGGATAACGAGCTATGTCTTCTGAAAAAATACATGCGTGAAACACATAGGTTTTCTTTCTCTAACAACGTCAAAAAAAAGGCTTCTTCGGGAACCGGCCATGTGGGGCTATAGGCAGAATTTAAGCTGTCGAATTATTACCAACACTCCTATGAAAAGTTCCTGTCCAGCAAATGAGATCGGTTTTTCACTTGTCGCCTTACAATTGACAAGTACTAGATGAATACGCTCGACGAATTCTTACCAATACGGATAATGATCTGTATTGATTATCACTGTTAACCCTTTCGGGACCGCGCACGCACCTTCTCAGTATCTCTAACCGCCGGTATGGGAACGCATTACATGTATTATTGTATTATTTCTATTGTGCTATTATCACTATTTTCCCAAGTCATGTTATGTGTAAATATATTGCTGTTATAAGCGGGAAAATAACGACAATAATACAACTGAAATAGTACAATGATACAGTCAATTGGTTCCCACCTAGGGGTTAGAGATGCAGAGGAGGTGGGCCCACAGTCCCGAAAGGGTTAAACGAGAACGCACTAGAAATGGCAAACATTCAAGAGTATTAAGTAGTATGCAGAGATTCGAATCCACACGTGAGTTGAACCCGACTCTGGCGGTGTGTGGTGAAACGTGGGTACAAGTCTCGCCTAAGGTCGAGTGTTTTGCATACGACTTGACACTTTTAGTTGTACATTCGTAGCATTATACTACTGCTAGAAGGTAGCGAAAATGTAAGAGCTCTTATAGATGAACAGTATCTGATAGTAATAGCTCGAGCGATAATCGATGCTATTCGAGTTATCGACAGATGGAAAAACCATCTTAAACGACAGTTTCGAGCTGAAAATTTTGCTGTAAGCAGTGTAATTCCATGTATAAAAGGATAAAGCTCTCGGCGTTGATCAATCCCTAAGGGATGCGCCATGCATTCGACTTCAATTTTTAACTTCGTTTATGGTGATTGAATGCATATCGGGCTTTACAATGACTCGCGGTGGCCTCCCGTTGAACCGAATCAGTGCTGCTTATCCTCCCAAACAAGTTCGAGACCTGTATGGTACCAATTTACCGACCCCGGAGGGATGGATGGCTTGGTGAGCCATGAGCGCGAGATCGAACCATTGACCTCGTGTGCGACGCAGAGCACCTCTAACCACTGCGCCATATGAGCTCTAATTCCATGGATATATGATATAATAGGTGTAATTCAATAACAGATCGTCGTTGCTTCAAATAGGAACGCACCTCCGTACTGGCGATCGCCGCTGAGAACAGTGTTCAGGGATGAAAACCACATTGACTACAGATGCCGTCAAGCACGATGCTGTTCTGATTACTTGTTCAAAACATAATGAAACAATAGAATAAGAACTTAAATACCAGGTTGTTGTATAAATTTGGCACTCGAGCGATGAACATCAAAATTATTAGCCAGAAGTAATCAAAATTGCATGATTTTGGTATCGTTCAATTACGCATTTTCTTGCAAACATTTCGGTATACAACCTGCCTTTACTTGCTTCAGGATGAATTCGCTTGCTACTCATGCACGAATCGCGCGTAGGGGAAAATGCTAGTGAAGTGGCGCGCAAGATTGATGGAGCATGGAGTGATGATACAAATGTAGAAATGAGGGCTAGTAAGTGTGATTCACAACGGTCAACGTTGCAGAGGACAGTGTGAAGGATCGAACGAGCTCGGGCCCTCCAAATGAAGTTGATCGCCAAGCTTCGGCTAGGATTCGCCATGTCGTTGAGGGGTTCTCTTTGACCATTTCAAGGACAGCCTGCCTGACAATCAACTTCCTGTGGACGACCTCTCTGCAATTTTGAACTTCGCCAACCACTTCCCAGCTCTCCATACCTCACTCGTATTCACAGTTTTCACGCGTCCACCATGCAATGAAACGTAGTTCCTCATCGAAAAATCACAAAATCCTAATGCTAAGAAAATATCCGTACGAGTTTCTGCTACGAAAACACTCAAAATTGGCTATAAAGATGGAAATATCCTGGTTTGTTGAGCTTGTTCGATCTCTGAAACTGGGATAACCAACAACTCCTTAGTGCACTCATGTACCACACGAGGGCTTCGGTCGGATAATGATAATGAACTTTGAAACAAACATTTTTGGAGATTGCTTGGACAGTGATTTCACCGAGAGTCTCCAATTGTCACTCATGAATTCTGGAGGGAAAGAGAAGACCACGAGACATCAGCAGCGCAGAGCAAGATGTAAAACAATGGCTACGCTCGAGGTGCGACCTCTCTGATGCTCAAGTCGTTCAAGTACCGAGTGTCGGATGGCCGAGAACTTATGGAGGGATCGAGCCGTTGACAAGGTGTCTGTCGTAGGGCACCTCAAATCACTGCGCCACATGCGCTCATAATGCTATAAAAAATAAGCTCTGAGAAACTGTAAATTATAACGGTTTTCCAACGTAATCGTCGATCATCGTATAGTAAGAGAGAAGACATCTACTGCGATGTCTATCTGATGCCTCGGCTGAAACTCCTCAAAGTGAAGACGAACTGCCAACGGGCTCTTCCCATGCGAGCACTGCCCGCCGCCGTCCTCTATTCAGGATCGAGGGACAATCAGGATGTGAAATCTTGGTGAGGTAGCTTCTTGGTTATTCCGGAAACACTAGGGATTTTAGTGCAGTGGGCAAGACTCACCAAAAGATTTTTTGGAAAGAAAAGAATCCCGTCTGAGTGGCATAGGCTATTTGCTTATATTTGGTCGCTCCATAGGTCTGGCACTAGAACAGTAAACATCAAATTTATTGATCAGAAGTAAATAAATTCATATGATTTTGGTATCGTTCAAATGTGTATTTTCTTACGAACATTTTGGTATACAACCTGCCTATATTTGCTTTGAGAGGAAGCCGTCTTGGGAACAAATTCGCCTGTAATTCATGCACGAATGGCTCGTAGGGGAATGGTGCTAGAGAAGCGGAGCATAAGACTAATGGAGCTTGCGGCGATGAAGCGGTTACAGAGGGAACGGCTAAGAAGTGATCGCGTAGTTCAAAGCTGAAGAGAACAGTCTGGAGGATCAGTCACGCTCGAGTCGTCCAGAGGTAGTTGATCATCAAGATGTCCTTAGAATAGTCGATGAGAATTCCACAATAACGCGCCGAAAGCGAGCCGAAGCTTAACGATCAACTTCCTGTGGGCGGCTCGGCTCGACTGAGACTAATCCTACACACTGTTCTCTGGAGCTCTGAACTTCGCCATCACTTCCTAGCCGTCCTTTCTACGAACATATCATCGCCCTAATGTTCATTAATCTTCCACATCGCCGCTCTAGCATTCTTCCCTTACGTGCCATTCGTGCATGATTAGCGAGCGAATTTCTTCCCAAGACGGCTCCATCTGAAAGCAAATATCGGCAAGTTGTATACCAAAATATTCGCAAGAAAATGCATAATTAAACGATGCCAAAATCATATAATTTTATCCACTTTTGATTAATTAAATTTATGCTCATTGTCTTCGAGTACCAAAACCTATGGAACGATCAAATATCATTGATTTCGAAGTACATAAGCCATCAACGAGATCTCTAAGACCACTTTTACACTAAAGAATTCCTGATAACGTCCTCCGTTCAGCTGAAAAACGAGAGAATCAGATTCTCAACGCAGTTCTATGTGGTAGACAAGGAGAGAGACAAGAACGTAACTCCCCCACCGTCCTGTCCGGGGAACGATTCATGTCTCCTGATGTCCATCGCTTCAGCAGTACCATACGAGTTCTGTGACTTGATAAAACGAAGAAAGAAAACTAATCAATAGTAGACTTTTGTGGTAGGCTAGTGAGGTTAGCAAGCCC
>JAHQIW010003170.1:0-10637 GCA_019055375.1 Parelaphostrongylus tenuis
TTGTTTTTTTTTTCGTTTTTTTTCGTTATCGCATCGTTTTTTTCAAAAGTAAACATGTTGCCCGAAATAATGGCTGTCACCAAGCCAATGGTGAACTTCAACTACACGTCCAATTCGATTTGCGTTAAAGGTTACACTCATCTTCTTTTGGGATCGTACCGGGCCAGTTCACTGGGATTTGCTGCAGTCGTAGACACAATCTATGTCTCAAGCGACACTGTGAGCACTTGACCGTGCAATCGAACCCTGTCACGCAGACGTGGCCGCATTTTCATCCTACTTCAAAACAGTGAGAGACTTCATGTTGCCAAAATGACAAAGAGGAAGTTGGCCGAACAGGGCTGGGAGTTGCTGGATCATCGTCTGTCCATTCCTGACTTGTTGCCGTCTAAATATCACTTCTTCCTATCGCTGGAGCCGTTTCTCAGCAAAATCCAGTTCTGAGACATCATCCATTTGCCTTGAAGATGACAACTTTTTATTAAGTCCAAGGACGGCGTGTCCTATGAATGCGCCGCTGATTTTGCTTACGATGACAGAAATGGGTTCAGGCTGATAGAGCATGCTTTGCATGGTGTTGTTATGCTATTTTGATTACCTCTGTTGAAACTTTGATGCTTATGCTGTAGTGTTCTAACTCATGAGAAGGCCTATTATCTTATGACGTTCACTATGCTTATCTAAGATGGACACGAATTGCCCGTGTCTGACCCCAAGGCCCGCATGTACCACAGTCTCTAATAACTTATCTTATGAAGCTCACTAAAATCACCTACTTCTTCCGGCACAATGCTTTCAAGGATGGTATCGATGCAATCAATTTTCTAGTGCTTTACTCTTTTTCTTCAACTATCTCTTATGTTATGCATTACCTTGCATTTTGTGCATTAAGAAAAAGGTGACGCGCTTATCCTTTCTGTCTCATAAGAGATATACCCAAAAATATGTTTAGCCATTGGAGGTGTCTCATCAGTAAAAACATGGTAAGTAGTGAATCGATAAGTTTGATGATTAAAGATTGCATTTCATTAATGTTGTCAAGGTTTCAATGCTTTCGAAGAAATGGAGACATTTGCTTTTATTTACTGGATATGCTAATGTTAAAAATTTAATGAAAGCCCCCTCTTTCAGAAAAAAACTTTCCACACTTGTTTTTCTACCTTTTTGAGAGATCTCTGATCTCTTTACAAACAGCTAAGTTTTGGCAAAGAGTATCGAAAACGTTGGAGTTTGAAAAGGACATGTCAGTCTGGAAAACATCTACCTGAGGTGAGACATCTAGCGGTAAGGATGATGAAACCGAACAATACCGGAAAACAATAGCTCCCATTGTCAATGTAAACAGTAGACTGGTTGTTGTACATGTAATAGTCTAAAAACAGCAAAGGTTATTATCGATTTTATAACTTCTCTGAAGCTTACTAAAGTGGTTATTCATATTTGTTTACCACATTGCTTCATGGATTTTGGAGCGCAGTGAATGGAGATGCGACAAAAGGGTATTCGCCATTTAAACTCCACCCTGATCAAACCAGTCTCACATCATCTTCCCGTTGTTACTGAATTTGAACCAAAATTTCTAAACAACCCTAATTGTCGTGCAAAAATCGGCGGCCGTTTATGTTGAAAAAAGTCCAAAGATTGTTTAACGTGATCACTTTGAGATAACATTGAGAGAAGTCGTCATGCCATCTAACAATACCCATGTGAAGAGTATACCGTGGACTAGCAGCTCCACTATGCTGCAGAAAGAAAGCCTTCCGTGAATGACGGGTTGCTAGAAAAAAGGCCCCTAGTAAAAGAAATGGTAGGCAGGACATTGCGTAACGATGGTTCATGCAGATTATTGAACACACACAAGAGTCGCTCGTAACACCCGTGTTATGAGTCAGTATATAAAACTGTTGTTTTGAGGGGTATGGTGCATTACTGGTCTATGTGATTACCATTCCGTTGTCCTTCGCCTGTTCATTCAGTGGAAGACATATAACAAAAGGTGCTCTGACGAAGGCGGCCTGCCGAAACGTTAACCGTTTGATTGTGTGAATGAAGTTAAGATTTAAAACCTCTGCCCGGAAGAAGAAAGAGAAAATAAGAGACACAAGAGGATTTCTTCGTGAGTGATGTTATATTGCCCCACAACATCTTTAGCATTTGTTTTTATAAAGGTTTTCCTCTTCTAAATTGGATTATTGCTCAGAGACTACGGTTTCCTAGAGAATAATTCTAGTAGGCTTTGCCACCGCACTTTTTTGCGACTGCAGAAGCAGAACTTTCACATTTATCAGGTCGATCATCATTGGAGATGCGTCCTAGACGCACTACGAAAACAATACGAGGCTACGTCTATAGGCTGTCTCGCGGTAAAGACTTTCTACTATTGCCCACCAAAAATCTTTGTAAGGTTGCAAAGCAGTGGTTGCAACGGCCACTGTATCTGGAGCATCAAATCACCATGAAGAGAAGATTTGACAGATTGATGGTACCTATAGATGAAGATATAGAGTTGCCCTACAATTTCCTTCGCATTGCGACAATTTGTTGATTCAGTCGTTTTTTTTTTTTTAAATATCAATTGAATGACATATAACCGCTGTCATGATCAATGGTATGCAACCATTTCTGGGCAAAGACTGAATGCCGACCCCAGAAAAAGAATGACGCTGGTGATCAAAAAAGTCAATAAGATCGCTCTTGAGCTGATTGTAGTCTTTGAATCTTTTTCGCCACAGATGCCCCTTCAGAGTGTGGAAGATATGATAATCAAGAAGCAATATCAGGCGTATACGTTGGATGTAGTGCTTTGGTCCAATAGAATTTTCCTTAATGTGGAGAGTCGACTTTGTAATGTGAGCTCGAGCGTTTAAACTAGAGAGGGACGACACTGAATCGTGTCAAGTATCTCACAAGGCCAGCGTATCGTATCCTACCATTTCCAGGAAACACAGAATTTTTGAACGCGGATCCTGTGCTTGAGTTTAAGTGATAATTCCAAATGATAATTACTAACGAGTAACCAGCGTCTTTATAAAAAATAAGGGTTTGTCATCTTACAGCTCCACTTTATTAAAAGTTTCGAGAATCCTGGCAAGCTTCTCGACCTAAATTGTACTTTCGAGCAACAAGCACTGAACTTCCTACCAGCGTGGTTTCCGACTGCTCGCCCTGCTTCAACATCCTTTGGCCTCCATTATTGATTCTCAATCGGAAAGTTTCTTCAGATTTGGTCGATGAATGCAGAGGACTATGAAAGTAGCACCGGCTATGAAAGCTGAAGAGAATGAAATGACTACTCACAACCGACCACGGATAGCGATGTGTATCATTTCAACTAGAGCAACAAAGCTTTGATAACAGATATGCAATGGAAGTTGTGTACTCGTGCCATTTTGTTTGTTGTCGGTGGTACTGCATCGTAGGTAAATATATAAAGTGCACACCAAGTTGTATCAGAACGAGGCAACATCTGAAAAAGTGACGGAAGAGAAGAATGTTTGTGAAAGAAATCCAGAATTTGGCACAGTCTGAAATATTGTTGCAATGCGCATCCGTAAAAATTGAACTGTGCGCCACTAAGCTAAAGAGAGTTGTCGATTTTGAGTTTATTTCTTCAAGGTGCTTTTGATAATACTACATATGGCAAGTTGTTGACAGCTTAGAATATCACTAAAGAACTGTCGATGATTTCTTAACAGCAACATTACTGAGAACTTTTAGCAAGTGACAGCTGTAAACAAAGATCGACACGACAATGCTAAAGCCTTGGCGTTGGTCATCTCGAAGGATGCGCTGTGCTTCCGATTTTTGAGCCTAGCTTCGTTTTGGTGAATCAAAGCAAATCTACCCCTAGTCATTTCGTTATCTACCCCCTCTCCATCCTTTCATTCTTTCCTTCAATTCCCAACCGTTTCCGACGCTGTCTTGATTTGCTCTAGCTATTTTATTGCTCCCATTTTCCCCGCTATCGCAACTTTTCGCATACCCTATAACCCCTGTCCTGTTTTCTTTTCCCTCACGTCCTTCTCTCCGCCCTCTTCCTCTTTCCCTCCTTTTCCACATCCCCCTCTTATCTCATTTTCCTCTCCTTCTACTAAAACACGCCCACACCACCTGGACTCTGGTCACCCTCCACTCAGCTCTGAACCCCCATGGGCGACCTGCATCACCTGACCCTCTTCGCAGGTAGGCTCACCAAATCTTACACCCTACTCTACTCACTGCCTTTTAATCCGCATGATCTACTCCGACGTCCGACGCCCGAGCTCGCCGGCTCACAGTATCGTCATCTGACCCTCGCAGACCGCTGAGAAAGGAAGGCTAACCAGTCGTGAATAATCGGGTCACCACTCGCAACGACCACTGGAGAACAAGAGAGAGACCGAGTGAGTGTGTGATATCACCCCAAACGCAGAACGCCACGCACGAAAGAGTGTACGCCTAGTATGTAGAGACATGTAGCACGATCCACAACCAGCTGAAGAAGGCAACTACAGTCCTGCATTCTATCGTTATATTTATGACCAAGCTTGTAATGTGTAAAAAAAAGACTTGAAGATTATACCTTTATCTCGAGTGTTTTGTTAGACCACGCTCATTTCAATAGACCTTTCATTATTATTTGAGCCAACATGTAAGTGGTCTGGTAAGGGCTCTTGTACAGCCCGAGACACGTGTTTCTTCTTACAGACTCATCAGGGGCAGACACCCGTCGTCTGTCGATCTTTTTATAGTCATTTCTTCGGGAGCGTACACTCCTTATAGAAAGTATCGACGACGTAAGCTTTACCGCTCTATGTCAAGTGAAACATTCACATAACACAGAGTGTTGTGCACTCGAGCTCATGGCTGGTACTTCTATCATAATTACCAGAGAACTATTGATGGACAACGAGGTGCGAAAAGGACGAAACACGTGTCTCGGGCTGTACAAGAGCCCTACCATACCACATCGATCGTTGGCTTAAATAATAATGAAAGATCTATTGGAAATTTGAGCGCGGTCTTTAATAAAGCACTCGAAGGAAAGGTATAATTATGATAAAAGTACCAGCCAATGAGCCAATCGAGTGCACAACACCTCTGTGTTAGGTGAATGTTTCCTTGACATAGAGCGTAAAGCGTACGTTCGTCGATAACTCTCTATAAGGAGTGTAGCGCTCCCGAGAGAACTGACTATAAATAGATCGACAGACGACGGGTTTCTGCCCGGTTGATGAGTCCTGTAAGACGAAACACGGTGTCCTCGGGCTGTACAAGAGCCCTTGCCCAAAACCACATGACATGTTGGCTCAAATAATGATGAAAAGACTTTGAGATTGTAGTGTGTTCTGTTTTTCATTGAAAGCGTCCAGTATTGTTAATATATGCAAACCTTTAAAAATTGAAAAAGAATTGAATTCGCGTCTCATCCTTTTTCCGAGAAGAACATCATACCGTGGTGAAAAGGTTTAAAGAGATAATTAATGCCGAATATATATATAATATATATATATATATATATGTACACATAAAGGATAAAAGGATAAAGCTCTCAGCGTTGATCAATCCCTGGGAAATGCGCCATGCATTCAACTTCAATTTTTAACTTCGTTTTGAGGTGATTGAATGCATATCTGACCTTTACAATGACTCGCGGTGGCCCCTCGCCGCTGAACCGAGTCAGTGCTGCTTATCCTCCCAAACAACTCTGAGATCTGTCTGGTACCAACTTACCGACCCCGGAGGGATGGATGGCTTTGGTGAGCCTATGAGAGCGCGAGATCGAAACCACCGACCTCGTGGTGCGACGCAGGGCACCTCTAACCACTGCGCCACATGCGCTCCTTATGTACACATACATTTTATATATATGTACATATACATCTATATATATATATATATATATATATATATATATTATATATATATATAGCACTGTGAAGACGAACTAGTAAAGTGCGAAAAAAGTATGTATTTCCAATAGCTCTCAGCTCATTCGGATTCCATTGCCGATTCATGCAGGCAAAGCCAAGCAGTTGTCAGTTGGTTGCTTGATTGTTGCCATTATCGATAACTTGTAACATAACAGGGTGAAAGATTAGCACAGAACCCTCGCTTGTTTGTGTAATGGTAAGCCCGAGTTACCGCTGTGGACGAGACGCGAGATCAACCTGCACCTGTGGACGAGAATTCTGCACAACACTCCGCATTAGTGGAATGAACAGTATTAATTCATGCCGCCGCTAAAAGAGAAATAATTAACAGACTCCGGAAACCACGACGATTTCTTCCCACACGGCGAGATCGCCATGTCGTTGCAATGGCAATGTTGGTAGTTTTCCCAACAATGTTTGGAATTTCGTCGCCACTAAAAGGGCAGTCCAATCGTTAGTGGTAGAGAGATTATAATAGAAGAGATTTCAGTAGGGCTATAGTTGGATGAAATATGCCAAAACGTTAATAAGTAAACGAACTGTTCATCGAAAATGACACGGCGCATTACAATGCGATGCCATTGTTAAGCGATAATTCGAAAAAACTTGTGGATTTAGGGGTAGACTACTATAATGTTGTAGAGGCGACTTTCTTCTACTGTCTTACTGGTGAAGACTTTTTATAAATCCACTTATACTCTATATGAATATCGCTTCATCAAGCAGCATGGGATTAATATCAATGATTTCTTTGAAACGCCACATTTTCGAAGGAGAAAGCAGATTGTTTACGGAAAGGTCACATTTTGCACTCTGTAGCTGAGCAATTTTATGCATTCTTATCAATATTTATCCATATTTCACTCGTGTTTATCACTCACTTCCCATGTGAAGAGGAAGCCTGTCAGGTAATCAAAACGATGTAATTCTCACATGCAAGGAGCCAGGCAAACTCTCACGTTTAACTACCCGAGCGTGTAACGTTCGCCTTGAAAATAGAATTTTTCGATCATAGACATTCCTTTCAATGAGAGTGCGCATCTGAATACTTTTCAACAAAATCAAATAGTTTTCGTAACGACAGACTATGCTTTGAATTCAAACTCGTTTATATATTAGGCTTCTCATAATTTCCAACACGACACAACAATAAGCACCAATTTTGTTGATTAGAAGTAATTTCATTAGAGTTTTGGGTGATCACTCGACAGCTTAAATTATTTCTAATACACAAAACATACTTATTTCTTGGAATAGCTTTATACGGCACTGTAATATCAAAATTAAATCTATGTTTCATACGCGTTTGTGTGCTTTCATTATTGAATAAAAAAAAATAAAACTATCATTATGATAAACAGCACTGTGCGCAAGCGAAACATGATTTTATCTCGACTGTTACTGGCGCCATGTTAAGCCTTTTCAGAAAGAAAACTATAGTTCTTAACCCCTGAAGGACGACATGTACTAGCTCAGGTACACAATTGTTTGAAGGCCTTTCTCACCGCAGATAAGTTTTCTCTTAGACATTCGGTGATCATTCGAAAGCATAAATTTCTGCAATTCTAAAACTATTTATCCTTCAAAAAGCTTTTTGTTTACGTTATAACAGCGGGAAAATAAAATTATTTTCGCACGCTCGATTTTCTTCATCTGCCCGCCCTGGGACCGATATAAGGCTCTTCACTAAAGTAACTAATACTCATTAGATAGCCCAAATCCCAAAGGACTTTGATGATAAAGTTGGTTTTCTTGTAAGTTGCCACATAATAGATGAAATTTATACGTTATTCGCAACTTATCGCTGCAGAAAGAACGGAGTATTATGAGTGAATGTCCCGCAATGGTTTTTTTGATTAAAAGAGCAACTACTTCTCATAAATCCTTCACTTATTCCTGCTGTATAACCATGTCCTTGACAAAATCAAATTTGTGACCCTTTTATGCATTTTGATAGAGGGCTATGTGGAGGCAGTAGTAGTATAAAGCTGGAGTAAGTTGCGACGAAAAGCCTAGTTCATCACTGCGGTAAATACTTCTTTGGGGGCCCATATTTTTGAGCAGTAGTTCACATAACTCCATTGTTTCAAGCCTTTTACTCAAAATATCTATTCAACAATCAACAGTTCGTAAAATCAGCACCTAAGGGCAAAAATTTTACACCGACGAATTAGTATCGGTCAACCATCATACCCCTATGCCTGAAAAATCATACTTTTACAATTAACAATTGGCACATTCTAGAAATCATTCATCGTCGCCTAAACACTATACATCATGTAATTGAAATACACTATACAATTTTTATTTCGAAGGCTTAGAACCCTTGCCACCACATTCTGCATGTGTGAAAATCGAAACTTTCTAAACAGAGGACGCTCTTACATAGACTCCACCCTGTGTGTACTCGCTTAGTTTTTGTCGAGCACCTGCGAAATTTTTCTTTCCTCTGCTATCGTTCGGCAACATTCCGTGCAAACGAGCACGCCTCTTCTTCTGCTGTCTCCAAAAGGCGGTTTGTTGTCGGCTGAAAAGCATTTCTGATGGCTAAGCTCGTCTGCCATACACGTTCATCCTTGAAGTGAGCAACACGTTATATTCTTCACAGACGCTTTTTGTAGACCGCCCAAAAGTTTGGCCATACATAGATCACGTGACCAAATGAAAGAGTAGGCGAAGGCACCCTAAACTATGAGAATGTATATTGTGAAGTAAAAAGGCAACGAGAAAAGCGCTTCATTAGTTTGTTCTCCTGATGTACTAGCAGTGCGCAACCACCTAATCGATGAGGTCGACATACCCCTTTCTTTTGTTATAACTCACATTCCTCTCATACTTTTCCGTCGGTGTCTTGTCCATGAATTTAACCAACGTTACTCGTTTTATTCTGAACTGATGCTCCTTATCTACTTTCTGCACGGAACTCCCTTGGCAATCATTGTCCATTCTTTCTGAATTATTCAGGTCAAGTGCGTGTTCTTGTGCAGCAGTCTCTCAGCAAGATTTGCAGTGGTGTACCAATTGTTAATGTGAATGTTGTCCTCCTTCATCTAGTAATCATCAGTCTGGTCCATTACAACACCATCTGCAAACACGTGCATCAGAAGTTTCAGTTGTGCCAGCACTTTGCTAAAAATTGTCTTGAAAAGTGTGCCATCCTGTACTGCACAGTTTTGAAGAGTTTAAGCCCGTACTTGTGCCATTGAGAGGAAGGTATTGGCGAGGAACAATCTTCCTTTGAAGTGTATCAGCAACTCATCGATCCATATGTCCCTCCTAGGTTTGTACACATCTTTACGATGTTGTTGACAAGCTCTAGCAGTGTTTTATCTTCTGAATTCTGCTCGGCAGGGGAACACGGCACCGCCTTGGGACACCTGTCAAGCTTTCATCAATACAGCGAAGTGGGTGCTCGCACATCCATGGTCCACTCACCCATTACAGGAGCAGTTAACTCCAGATGTGCTAACTGCGCATCGTCCGGGCCATCGACCAAACCACCATCCTCAGCGCCACCATCTGGGGTGCTCAAGTTGCTTTCCGTGATCGCATCTATTCATCACCAGTGTCCTCATCGGCGCTTATTATCAGGCTATCTAACATGGTTTCCCAGTCTTCATCTTCAGACGACATAGCAGTACTATCTTCGCAGTTTCCTGTCCAGATGACATAATGGCGCTAAAAAAACGGACTCTCAAAAAATTGCAAGTAGCACTCAAAGTTATATTGTGACGCAGCAAGAAACTTACATTGAATGCAAGCAAAAATTGGGAAAGGAAAGTTGGAATACTAAGCTTTGGAAATGCTAACGGACTATAGCAGTTAGGAGTGTAACCGCTGGTGATCACTGAGACCGATAAAATGTGCGCACGTCCGCACCCGAAACTAATTAATAACTTGATCTGCTTCGCCCATGTGCTTGATCTATCTGATCTTGATCATCGGGTTGAAGATTGCACAGCGCCATTGTGTATGCAAATTTCATGTCATTCTCATGTTCAAATGCTTTTGAAATATTCATTCCAACACAAATTTTCATGCAACATATACGGCTAGCAGATTCACCAACTTATGCAAAAAGTTGGTCTCTCGTATATAGAGTCATATTAATTTTCACAATAATATAGACACAGCATTTTTAGAACTCAATCTGCAGACATTGTCAATACCTTCACAATGTCAACACTCTTGAACAGTACGAGAATTGCATTACGAAAGGTCATTTACCATGTTCACCTTATACAGTATCATTAGCCAATGTGCAAAAGTGAATCCAACATATTATTGAGCATGATGCAATTGCCGATCAAACATTTTTTCAAATATTAGGCTTCGATTGCTTAGGAAGAAGAGATGTATACACCTAAACTGTGAACAAAAGATGGCATGCTGATACAATGACTAACGAGAAATGTGTATTTTACTGTCCTCGTAGGACCCAATTGTTCTTCCACTCTTGGAATTCTTCCACTATCCATTAATACGCAATCTTCTCACGTAGGTCAACTTTGAATAAATGGAAATAAGCCAAGGACTGATACAAACTTAGCTTTAGTGAGAGTTACCTATAATTAGTATTGAATGCAGCATGCATAATCATTTTGTTGTAAATCACTCATTGTTTTCAATTTTTAATCACTACGATGGCTCCTGGGCCTTGTATAAAAACTATGGTAAATCAAAATAGAGTTTTTTTTTATTGTGATATCCTCCATTCAATTCATT
>JAHQIW010003173.1:0-65376 GCA_019055375.1 Parelaphostrongylus tenuis
TCAAACACTCCGCAATGGCTTAATTGTCGGTGTGTGAGTGATGTGGATCGATAATGCAGTTTATTAGACCACGCAGGCGTGATACAATCGAATGTGATTTTTGGTACTTTGACGAAGATCCAGGTAAAATATATGTCTCTGATAATGGAAGGTTTCCTCTACATGTTTGTATGCTTCTCGCACTCATGCTTAAGGTGTCTAGGCTCAAACTAAGGCTTAGTGTTGAGTTTATTTGGCAATATAAGAAAATCAAAGGCTTATATCTTAGGACAATAGTACAAAGTTTTTTCTACGAAACCGATAACATAAAGATTTTTGCAAAAAAGGAAAAAAGTCCAAATTAAACGACGAAAATCCCCACGAAAATGCTCGACGCATGTCAAATGCAATTTTAATTTTCCCGCTACAACGTTGTAAAGAAGCTTTCATGAGACCAAGTTTATTTTTGGATTCTCTGAGATTTATAATATTCAATAATTAATAATCCATTGAGGGAAAAGCTTTGTCCAACGAAATATAAGCGCGATAAAAGTAATAGCGCGGCGCTTGGGGATACATAGTGTTAAATAAGTGTTGTAAAGCTTTCTGAAAAAAAAAAAAATTTGAAATCTTCCAAATTTACGCTATTTAATATTTAGTAATAGTTTGAGAGAAAACGTTTCTCAGAGAACTATAAGAGTAGTTGCAATAAAGCGCGTAACGCGTATGAAACCAAATTTATTTTGGATACGGCAACGGTGTAAAAAGACTTTCTAAAAAGCAGTACTTAGAGCAGTTCTCCAACATTCGAGCTTTTGATCGATTGTTGGCATTTATAAAAATTTCTGACCAGCAGGAAAATTTTCGTTACTTCCCTGTTGGATAACAGAAAAAAACCTTTTAGCGTACCACTCACTAGCACATTTCTTCAAAACACAAAATAATTTGTGTGCCATAATAATCAAGTGGTGGGGACTTTGCTGATACGTCATAAGTGGTGTGCGTTCTCTAGAATTGCGCCTATCAGCACCAGTAAGCAACATGAGTTATGTGGTGGTCAAATTCTTAGTGATGGCGCATTTTGGGACACTTATTTTTTTCTCTGCATTTCGCCTTCAAGCAGATAGTCTTATTCTGAACAGGTGCTATACAAAAAAACTTTTCGAATGGATTTAAAGCATTCTTTGTGTGATTTAACAAAATTATAACAGCCTCATTAACTGTAATTATGTAAGAGTGCGCATACGTGCCTCAGGATTGATGGATGTGATGTGCCACTTGCGGGTTCTCTTACGGTACGAAACACGAAGTTATGTTGCGGGTAGAGATATATTATGCTTGTTCTGCACAAGGCATCAATCTACTCAACTTCTCCTTGTTTGTAACTTTGTATTATATTATCTTTGCGTATTGATGTTTATACTAATACTGCTTGTAGATACGTGGAACATGTTACGTCGTATGTAATTTACTTTACCACAAATAATTGATATTTAAGTATGAAGTTAAAGTAGCGGCATAGCGACATAGACCCGCATACCTGGGCATTGTATGCTTTCATACGTGAGTAAACTCCCACCCTTTAGATACACTGAACAGACAAACAAAACTCAAATTATTACTAAAACTAAGAAGCAGAATAGTCAAGGGTTGGTAAAACCATCAGGTTGTGCCTCCAGTCTTCACTGAATAGCTAATTGGACTTGTATGGAAGAGTGAGGAGTAAGTCTTTGAAATGGCAATAGTAAATCGGGGTTTGGATGTCGTGACACGAAAATGTTTTGAGTGGATGGTAATTGGCAATTTATTTGAGAGAAAACCTTAAGATAAGCTCTCAGACCAATCGTATATAAGCGCTCGTTGCACCGGCTCCTTCACGCCACTTCGTAATGGAGCGCATGTGGCGCAGTGGCTAGAGGTGCTTTGCGTGGCACACGAGGTCATTGGTGCGACCTTGCTCTCATGCCCAACAAGGCATCCATCCCTTCGGGACCAGTGATTTGGTGCCAGACAAGTTTCAGACTTGTCTAAGAGGATAAGCAGCACTGACTCGGCTCAGCGGGAGGCCACGGCGAGTCATTGTGAAGGCCAAGTATGCATTCAATCACCTTAAAAGAAGTTAAAAATTGAAGACGAATGCATAGCGAATCCCTCAGGGATTGATCAACGCTGGAAGCTTTATTTTTTATTCTTTATATTTCGTATCGAACTCATATCAGAGTGCAATTTTGATTCTCAATAAATCCGTTTTTCGTAATTTTCACTACTCTGTGCACGTGTATCTATACCATCCGCAACACAACACATTCACATTACATTCGCCTACTATCGATACTACAAAATAGCTCTGATTGGATTTCAACTAAATAAGTTGAAGTATGACATCTCTCAGGTATTTTCACCAGAGCTATCGTTCGACGTTATCCGTTTCATTATGCAACATATATTCACATATCCTAAATCTGAATGGCATTGTGGTAGTGTGTTCGTCCAGAACAGGCAGCAAGTAGTCTTTTATACCTGGGTGGAGCAAGCATCCTATTACTCTGCGGTCAAAAAAATTGGTAGTGTATTCATCTGAGAATCCGCCACTACTGGCTTAGTATTGATCGGTTAGCTCTTACGATTCAGAAAAACTAGTGAAGCTAGTAAGGAATGTCCTACCACCTTTATCTCAGATTACTTTTGAGAATCTGTTACACCACTATTGACGATGACTGAAACGATAAACAACGATCTTCAAGCGTAATTCAAGGACTTCACTACTAGCGTTGTGAGCACTAATCCCAGTCACTGAGAAGACTCCGGGCATAACAAACACGAACTTTCAGATCAGCACTCATTAACACAGTGAAGAATTCGTGCTCATACCCGATTACGTGCGCTTTGCACAGACATTTCGCATTTGATTCTGAACAAAACAAATGGTATGTTATAGAAGATGAAGATCGGCTGTGTAGAGTAAAGGGCTCTTTCGGTTGTATAGATAAGCAGAAGATGAAAAGCTCTGGTAGTGTATGGATAAGCACAGGCAGAGCATCTTGTCAAACTAGTGGCGAAACGTATATACTAACAGACAAATAGGGACTTCGAGAAGGCAATTGATGAACACCTTCACAGCTCTTTTTTGTTGCACAGTTCCTTTCCACTGACAACTTGCCACATAACATCAACACGTTTACTACGAGATGAGACATGCATGATTTTACTGTTTACTGCGAGACACGCATGACCCACTACTTCTCCGAACGAAAGTGACTGGACGAAAACTGTTTAGACCCATGACTGAAGTGGAATACAACCTGATCCACGCCGTATCAACGCAAGTAACCACCGATATATCCAAAAATGTTGAGCGACATGCAAAACTCTCAGCCTCAAGCGAAATTTGAACCCGCGTTTCACTTTTTCTGGGGTCATTCAAGCATTAATATGAATTCCGTTCTAGCAGTGTCATTCTGTTTGTGTATTCTCAAAACAAAGCAGCACATGTGAAGATCCACATTAACTAGTTGCTTTGCGCTGCGGTATCCTTGTAGTTGAAGCTACTGTCTTATGAAATCACCGAAGTCATTTAAGCAAGTTTGAGTTAATCCTGCTTCACCGTTTTTTTAAGATGACCAGTATCAAAAAAGTTCTGATATAAATAAAGCGAAAAATTAAATCTCTAATGATGCCTATAGTGTTTATTCACTACTTAGCACACAGCAACAACGAATAATCCCATTCCGTTAGAATCTCCTGCTCATTGTCTACAGACAGGCAAACTCTTACTAGTGCTACGCTTATCATTGCTTCTGTTATTTGAGTCTCAAACGCAAAAATTTGGAAGGGAACGTTGTTCATCGATATATGTGCCTGTGTGAATCTAAACAAATAGTTTTGGGGATAGTTCAGAAACATCGTGTACAAACTGACTTCTAAGAGCGTTTGGGTAGATACTCTCCCACTTGACCTTCTGGGCTTCTCACCTATCGGCGTTCCTCTTAAGCAGATTGTGGTGTGGCGGCACGTAACGCTGACGTAACGCGCCTGTGCGTTTGTCGCAGCGTTAAGCTGGCAAATCGTCTTCATTTGGATCTAAACAGACTTCGACTGTGAATATAATAGCTGCGTGAAAGTGGATTAAAACGAAAAAATTACTCAAGTATCGACTTACATGTGAGAACACTTCTCGCTGTTAACCTACATATATAAATGAGTCACACCTGCAATTTATGCTGATAGAGGGATAAGTGATAATCAAACGTGATACAACAAGTGTTGTCAAATGAGACTAATTGTTAACAAACACAACATTGAGCGGTATACTTTTGATAAAGATTCCATGAGGTCCCTACAAAAGGAAAGAGATTTGAATGAATCTTTGACTTTGTAGATGACCCTAGTCAACGCAGTGGAGGATAGCAAAATGAATCTTATCTTATAAAGTGACCTTGTGAAAGGCTCAAAATAGGTCATCAGACTGAATCTCATCAGATAATATTCAAACGTCGCATGAAGTATTGCCTGCATAGTTACGTTAAGACACATTGGCGACTGCAAGTGCAAGGTCTTACTTTTTTTCCGAAGGTTCCTTTTGGTTCACAGAATGATTCTCCTGTACTACTTGGAATCAAGCGGGCACTTCAATTCGTTGAAAGGTCGTGGCAATAGTCGTCTTTGGCATTATGCATTCTCAGTGAAATCACAATTCTTCGCTTTTCAAAAAGCCCATTTTAAGACTAGTTTGTTTCGTAGAAAGACTGTCACACTTGAAGTGAGCGCGCATAATAGACTGCAGATCGAATGAAGAGGCGCAATAACATTTCTGAATTAAGAGCGTAAACGTTTTGAAGGCTACTAGCCGTGATACTAGAGAAAATTTGTTCAGAGTGCTCTGATCAACGACCTCTTCATTCAGTTCATGACTGCTCGATGGAGGCTCAGCATCCAGACCGGTTTGAAAGTCACTTTTGCCCAAAACAGATAGCCGATTATTACGAGGCATATCTTCGAGATCAATATTGCCTTCTTTGAAACATTTAGGCCAACTATCCGTAGTCGATATTGTCGCTGCACTTGCACCATCACAATCATTAGTCTAATCGACGGCTTTGAGATTCGTTAAGCCTATTAGATAATAATGGTGAATCAAAACATGCAATTCATTGTCAGTAAGCATTTTGGAGCTGAATTTAAAGAACTACAAAAATATGCGCTAAACTATTCATGAAAAGCGAACAGAGTTGTCAAAAATGACTTTCGAAAAATTTTCAGGACTTGTTTTTAACCGAATATTCGATAGGTCCAGGCCAGAGTGCCAGAAAATGATCAGTTATTTGTCTTACTTATCTTAACCATCGAGCTACACACTTACACGTCCTTGTGATTCTTCATTCAACTTTATTTGTGAATAATGCCGATCACCTAATCTCTTTTATGAACTCTGTATGCGCGCATGGCTTAAGCCCACTCTTCTTGCCCTTTTTCTATTCTTTATTCATCAACTCTATGATATATGAGCGAATGCGAAGATTTAAAGTAGGAATAAGTCTCAGATTGTGCCTCAGCCTCCAATAGCTTCGAGTTCTCTTTTTCTGGGTCTCACCTTAGATTGATTTCCACTGTGAACGACTTCTCTTCATCTTAACGTTTGGTTACTTGAAATTCTCTCAATGGTTGACAGACGATAGGAACTAGGCGGCACATATTATAACATGACTAAGGAATGTGGTTAGACCAGTTCGATAAATTGGCCTACGGTATGGCACAATGTCACGCGTGGTGATCAACACCAAGTTTGATAGAAGGCCGGTCATTTGAAAAACTTGGTGCTCCATTCACAGATAAGAAGAAAAGTAGAAAATAAAAAAAGGCGCTAACACAACGAAAACTTAGTATTGTGATGGTAACTGTAGATCAGCGAGATTTCCATTCTGAACGCGCGACAAGCATCGACTACTTTCTATCACCAAGTCGGCAATGAAGAATTTTTGGCAGCCTCTTATATTGTGTTCAAAAATGCTAAGTAATATGCAAAGGTTTTGAACTGAACTTGCGTTTCACACATATCTGCTGTGTGAAAGCCCTACTTCAGTGAGGATGCCCGCTGCGCTATAACTCGTCACTCACTACGCAGCGTCTTTTAAGGTGTCGTAGAGCACGTTTGCTAATTCTACATTATGTAATTTTTTATGGAAAGAATGGGTATGAGACAAATTGGAGATTCAGAAGAACTGCTTTACCGCTTTATTAGCAGTTTTACGCTGTCACAACCATATATCCACAAATTTTGACTAACATATAAAATCTGAACCTTTGCGGAAATTGAATCCGCATAACATACAATCCGGGGTAGAGTGCTAAACCGGAAATGTCTGCACTATCTTTTCCCTGGACACTTTATTTTCCCCTTCAATATCTATTTTCACCGCTCAGATCCCAATACGTCTAGTATGCAACAGTTTATCTCTCGTATCCTACTTAAACGTCGTGAAATTTTTTCCTAGCTTCCCTCCTCGCAATCTCGAGGATATTGTGCCTTTGGCTTTCTAAAGGACGATTACTGTTGACTGCCAGAGAGTGTTCGAGAATAAGATTCGGCCCCACTCGCGGTGTAACGAGCATCACATCCACTCTGCCACATTGGCCCCAACCTGTTCTGTCACCATTGTTTTTGCGATGCAAGATCTTATTGGCGTGAGCAATCATATCTTCGGAAACTGTGAGACCCGGGTTTGATTTACATCCAAGGTCGAAGGTATAATATTTCATATTACTCAACATCCGTGGGCAACTAAAAGCTTATCTTTCTGTATCTTGGAACCACTCTGAATATTCAAATGAAAAAGCTCAGCAGAGTTCCCAAAAAAGTAAGCAAATTGATTTAATTCATATGGAATTTTCATTGAACCGTTGTTATAGCTAGAGTGATCTCGGTGCTATAGTGGTAAACGCGCCTACGGTATAGCCAGAACGCAAGTCAAACTCGCGCCTGAGGTTGAAAGTTTCACATCACTCAGCATCCTTGGATGTAAAACGATTATATAGGCTAAGCACGAATAGCCCGAAATTTCTTGCTGTCCATAAGCACGGAACATGTCTTTAAAATCCAGATTGCCATTGTATGAGAAAGAAGTAGGCATTGATTTGGAAGGTTTGGACAGATCTATATATCAACAGCTGCTCAAGATAGTTGCTACAAGATGTTTTTCCGTGCACGAAATGGATCTTTCAATCATCAAGATTAAGGAGTCGGTCGGTTTCCCGCCTCACCCACCGGTACTTGAATTGGCCAAAGACGCCTTTTCCTGCTAATGTGAATTAAAAATATTTTCCTTGTTGCATTGCAGAGAAACGACCTTTCCAGAAAATAAGCACAGCGTTTAAATCGGCAAACATTTCGCTATGGACTGATTACTAATAGTTCAAAGGAAGAGCTCTGCTAGGCGAGAGCTATGCGTGTCGGGTACGCAAGAAATTTCCTTCTGAAACAATGTCAAAAGGTGGCTTTTGGAAAACCGGCCACGTGTGGCTCTAATCAGTGCTCTAAACTTTCAAATGATCGCTAACACTTCTATGAAAAGTTTCTGTCCAGTAAATGAGATCTGTTTTTTATTTGTCGCCTCATAATGGGCAAGTATTTAGTACAATTATAAGATTAATATATTCTTAACAACAGCATACACATAAGAACCTCTGGGTGGGGAAGTATGGCTAGACAATGGTTAATAAGTGGCAGAGCAAGGGATTTCCTTGGTGTTATGAGTGGCACCCTTCGCCAAAGTAAAGTCCCAGATGTAATGATTGCGGGTTTGAATCAAGCTGAGATTCTGAAGTTTACCAGCATTAAAAGGATAAAGGATAAAGCTCTCGGCGTTGATCAATCCCTAAGGGATGCGCCATGCATTCATCTTCAATTTCTAACTTCGCTTGAGGTGATTGAATGCATATCTGGCCTCTACAATGACTCGCGGTGGCCTCCCGCTTAGCCGAGTCAGTGCTGCTTATCCTCCCAGACAGGTCTAAGACCAATCTGGTACCAATTTACCGACCCCGGAGAGATGGATGGCTTGGTGAGCCATGAACGCGAGATCGAACCACTGACCTCGTGTGCGACGCAGGGCACCTCTAACCACTGCGCCACATGCGCTCACTTGCCAGCATTATAGATCGTAAATGCTGTGTCTCGTCTCATTCTGTTGTTACAAAATAGGATTTAATTGGCAAAAACACTGTAGTATCAATTCACTATAATTTTTAAACAAAAGTCCTTTACTCAAATACCAGTCTCAGAGAAATAGGAAGCTTATCGATTCTAAGGCGTGGAATCAAACCATTGAATGTGTATTGCAGGAGAGTTCTAACCATCATGCTGAACACATCTTCATGTCATAAAACATACACAAGAATAGTGAATTTTTGCCATGCTTTGCCTTGCTGCTATACAGTCCTCAATGATTTACAGTCCAATGTGACTGGTTGGCGATCTCTAGTCGTAGCTAACTGCGCTATAAAGCAACAGTTTGAAATTGACGAGGAATCTGTTATTTCCGTCTGTGAGATCAAATCAAAATAAGTCCCAGCAATATCGAGGCCCAATGAGTCAACTTTACTTTATGGATAAAAGAACTGAAAATAGGACACAGAATACAAAGGTGTCGAAAACTTGAAGGAAAGGGCTTGCATAAACGGCGAAGTACCAAGTCATATCACACAGACGTATCATCCTCCGTCATTATCGCTTAGTGATAAGACACTTTCTACAAAAATTTTCTTTATTATACTGCTCTAATAGCAGTGCTACGTTGCTATAATCATATATGCGATAATGTTGACTGTTATGCAAGACTCTTTGAAATCTTTGAACCACAGGGAGAGGAACCCGTGTCCCAATATTTTCAAGAACGAATGATAACCAATGCACACCGGAGCAGCTGATCTGCTAGCACTCTCTTTGCGATACGTGATATCAATTCTGCCAGCAATGAACGGTCAACGGGCCTAATCTGGTAGTACTGGGGGAACGCCGTGGCCGAGTGGTTGTGATGCTCGTCGCGTTGCGCGTGGAGCTGACCTCCACCTTCAAAGGTCTTCGGCAGTCAGCCACGAACGCCCTATAGAACGCCACAGCCAGGCTATTCTTGAAATTACTAGAAGCCTCGCTCAATCAGTATTCTGCGATGTTCAAGAAGAGGACGAGTAGAAAGCGAGTTTGTGCTAGAAGTATTGGAATCCGCACAGCAAAAAAGAAGCGTTGTGAAGAGGTATCAATAAAGTGTCGATGGTGTGGAATCGACATTCGATCCAGTTTTGAGGTGACAGCTATGGTTCTCTCAGATATCATGGTTAGTTCATATGCAGCTTAACACCGTCGCACCCAAATGCGAGCAGAGACAAATGACCGACATGAAGGAGGATTCATTCGGTTCCGAATGTGTGGTATTCGAGAAGCAGAGCACGAATATGAATAGGAGGGTGCATGCGGACGAGATGTACGCTCACGCCGAACGTCCAAACCGCTAAGTTGTAGAACATGAGTCGAACATTCCTCATTTTTAAGAAATTTTCTCTTGTTTACATGTTTTTTAGTCGTTACTATTCTATTTATATCTTTCATTATTCAATCTACAATGTTAATAGTCTCGGATAAAGCTATTCATGTTGCAGCAACAGCAATCAAAGCATGCGATCTCTGTAAATGAACCGACAGTGGAGGTGTGTTAAAATACTTCTATCGTATTGAGAACTTTACAGATTAGTGTCTAGCCACTATTTTTCTCTTCTTCGAGTATTTGTTTTGCTTAATTAAGTGCCGATCACTTGCATACCACTACTATATCCCTTTACGAATGGCACCATAATCGATATCGCAAGCCCCCCGCTTCCACTTTTGTTTCTTATTTGAGTTTTTTTTCTTCATCACAAAAGTGTCTGGTTTTTCCTATTGATCTGATGCTTCATAGTTTTGTCTACGTATTCATATGGTTTTTGTGCATATGTAGCTGCTGAATGCGAAGAAAACTTCAGATGTGGTTTCCCACGACCTCCATTGACCTCGGCATAGCAGGAATGGACTAGAAGCTGTTTCTGTTGAGCAATTCCGACCTGTTGAAAATAGTACTTATTGCATATTAAAGATCTAATCAACAATACAGTGCAGTAATGCAGCATCAATAGTACATTAATCGTGACGGCTTACTTTTCGGCGAGGTTCGCCATCTTCAGCGCTTGAAAGGTCAAATTGATTCGCAAATCTTTCTTCGCAAGATCGCTGATTTGCGAATCAGTTCGACCTTTCCAGGCTCTAGAGATGCCGGACCTCGCAGTATGATTTTATTTTCTCTCCTAAAGCGCGCTGTGGACACTTTGCAAAAAACAGAATTTTGCTTCGGAGTCACCGAGAACTGTTTTATAGACTTGCATAAAAAACCGTCCACTGATCTTAGCAGGGCTAGCGAAGCACTTTGAATGTGAGAAATAATTTTATTTCTGTTGCTGCAGCGCAATAAGAGCGCCTATCCAGAAAATGAACACAGTTTTGGTATCATTGAGATTTAGGCTTTTGAATGATTGTCGAAGTTCTAAATAAGGAGCTTTGTCCATTGAAAAAGTCTCTCAAAAGTTGAGGGATCAATGACCTTTAATCGTCCACAGCGGATTATATCACTGCACATCTGGGTAACATGGTAGGAATAGGGACCATTCGATATATTATATCGATATATCGATTCGGGACCGATTTATTTGACTGAATGATAAACGCAAAGGATATCCAGCTGAAACATAATTACCGTGTGGAATGCCCTGAATATATGGTTTGAATGGAGAAACGACCCCTTTCACTGGTTAAGAATTTTCATGCGAGGTTTAGTAGCCATTTTGAAGCTCAAATTTTGGGCTACTGTATTACTTGCTCTTTTTTCATAAAACCTTTCCACAGCGCTGTAGAAAAAAGAAAAGATTTGTGTTTCACATAAGCTTCTTCATCGCAGGATACAACTCTTTCCTCAAATCCTAAGTACGTCCGATAGTGTAAATTTTGACGATTTCAACGCTGCACATATTTTTTCAAGAAGTCGTTTCACTATAGTGTAGTAGAGAAAATAAGACTAAGTTTTACATGCGCTGCGCATCGTTTGTCAAATAGGATGTAAGGCATCAGGCGTGGGAGTCCAGTCGATTACGCTGGCGCAAGTCACATCACATGCGTGGAGCGATACTTGTTTTTTGAATTTAGGGGTTTTTCCCCGTTTTGAAAGAGATTTCACATAAAACGTACTTTTCTCATCATACAAAATTTCTTCTACACGTTTATATCCTTTTCGCCCTTCCAGCGAAGTAGTAGTAAAAGCGCGTGGACTATGTAAAACACAAATTTTATTTTAGACCATAGCGCTCTAAAACGGTTTCTTCGAAAAAGAAGTGCCTATAGCGATAGCGAGACTCGAGATTTTGAATGATTGACAACACTCGTATGAAAAACTCCTGGCACATCAAAAAAGTTTCTTTCTTCGTTTGTTTCCGCCTACCAAAAAGAAATCCCATTAATTTTTCCTTTTGTTTTCTTCCCCTTTTCTTCCCATCTTCTGTGATGTACTATGTAATACAAAGATGTGATTGAAGGTGACTCTTACGGGGTATGAGAACTGTTGTTATTTCAACATTGAACTATGAGAATGGGTCATGTAAAAGTAGAAGTATGAAGTTTAACCCTTTTGGCATCATGGACCCAATCTGTGCTTCTCTAACGCCGAGCGTGTTGCGTCTAACACCAACGTGCTACGTCTAACCATGGCCTCTAGAGCAATAGAGCGAAGTCTCCCCTATGACTTATATGAAATTTTCGCGTTAACTGCGTTTCGCAATATCTTGATGTTTTAATGTTATTGCCGAGAACATTGGGTGATATGCAAACCATTCTACACCACTCGGTAGTTAAACCCTCGCTCCACTCATATCTGCAGCTAATGCTACCATTACACCACCAAGTATACAGCTTTGTTACCGGTCTCTCTCTCTATCTACCAGATTATCGATTGTTTACCAAGTGGAAATACAAATTCAATGGGAACAAAGGACACAAAGTTTATATAGGGAAAAAATGGTTGCAAAGAGGTGGCGTCGGTGGTGTAGCGGTAGCAAGCGCTCGCGCTAATATCAAAATTAGGGTTCAACTCCCTGCTGAGCCCGAGCGTTTCCATACCACTCAGCCTGGGGTCATCATGGTTGCAGTGCCGACTGACTTTGTTGATTGATGTATCTCAGAGAGTTGTCTTCGCACTCTTTTCAGCCATCTACTATGATTCCAGCAGCCCTAATTTCAGGTTAGTTTTACGTGGTCGTGGTAATGATCCAGAGGTTTTTAGTACCGAATCAGAGACGTATCCAGTAAAAGAGGTAGAAACATTGGCTATGTTGTTACTTCTACCAGTGTTACGTTCATCGACCAATGTAATCGATTCAGACGAGAAGTTTCTCAGGGAAACTCCGGTATTGCTTTAATTGATGTGTGGAGCAGTAAACAGAGGCGCTCGGCGACACACTTGTGGTCGATCAGCCATCGGTCGATGGTTCGATCACGCGCTTAGGTTCACCAACATTTCCATCAGTCTGTGTTCGGCGAGTTGGGGCCAGATCTGTCTGAGAGGATGGCAGCACTGTTTTGATACATCGGTAGGCCATAGCGACCAGATGCGCGTTCAGTCACCTCCAGTAATACTACAATTGGAGTGGGATTCATAAGGCATCCATTAGAGATTAGT
This sequence comes from Parelaphostrongylus tenuis, assembly GCA_019055375.1. Lineage (NCBI taxonomy): Eukaryota > Metazoa > Nematoda > Chromadorea > Rhabditida > Metastrongylidae > Parelaphostrongylus > Parelaphostrongylus tenuis. Next base: position 12,726 of record JAHQIW010003173.1, read on the forward strand.
GATCGGCGAGATCTTTATATTCCAAGTCTTTATTATTGCAGAATTGTCTTACATTCTATCCCGTCTTCCCCTTTTTCTTTTCAACTTTTTCAGGCTACTGTCCTTTCTCGTGCATGTTTGAAGTTGAAAGAAGTCGCGTCATCGGTGGCTGTGCTTTGTCATTTAATTCAAATGGAGGAGTTTCTGTGGGAATGGCCCAACGCGAACACAAGCAAGAGCAATACGTATGTGTTGCTCGTAGCACACAATTCGTTGATTTTTATTAGGTCGGGCGGTTTTTGTCTTTTTGTGACTTTTAAAGATTTAAGGTACACTCTGGAAAAAATATGCAGCTTCATGCACATGAGCAACGGAATTCAAATGCGAATTGTAGGACATTTTGGTGGTTTCTTTACAAGAACGCTTTTTATCGTATCGGGTCGTCCATAACGTCTTTCACGTTGCGACACTTTTAGTTGATCAAATGTTATTCATCTCATCTACTGTTCTCAAACCTCTTTACAAGCATTTAGTATTATCCGTGAGAATTTTTAGAGCCTTTTCGAGTTTGATACGTCAGAGCCATACGTACGTTGTGGGGGAATTGCTCGTTCCATCAGTGGTCCAGGTCTCACACTACACCTTACTTTACAGCAGGGATGGGAGACGTCGTTAGTGGTGATAGCACGTGATATTGTGTTATCACCATTTTTTCAATCGATGGATTACGGCTGGTAATGAATATGTAATAGGCCATCTCATCGACCGTTTTCTTGCTTTGAACATTCAGTACAGTCTCTGTGAGCCTCCAAAGGACTCTCAACATTCGCAGAGACTGTATTGAATGTTCAGAGCGAGGTTTGAAAACAGTCGATAAAACAGCTTTCCACATATTCACTACCAGCCGTAATCTATCGACTGAAAAAATGGTGATAACACAATATCACGTGCTATCGCTATAAACAACGTCTCCCCATCTCTGCTATTATTGAATACGGTTCAGTGTGGGGCGTGGACCACTGATGAAACGGACGACACCGCTAAAAAGTGCGTAGACTCTAAGCTTGCAACCTCGAAAAGGCTCTAACCTTTTCGCGACCGTGAACTCGAGGCCTCTGCATTTCTAACACCTAGCGTGCTACGTCTAACAATGCTGACTGCTGCGTCTAATAATGGCACGCTGTGGGTTGGAGATACAGAGGAAGTGGAGCAGGCATCCAAAGTCGCCACTTAGAGATGCAGAGGCAGTGAGTCCACTGTCCCGCATGGGCTAAGCACTCTCGCTGAGTACATTGAGTTATTGGTTACTCAAGAAAATTGGTTACTATTACCACTGTAATCACTGATATGTGATGATTTGTTGGGCAAGGATCAGAGACCTCCCTCCCGGAGAGAACGAGGTAGTGAACAAAGAAGTCGGTGAATTCACTCTTGAGCTGGTTGTAGTTCTTGAAGATTTCCTACCGCAAATGCTGCTTTAGAGCGCTGAAGAAATGGTAGTACTGTGGAGCAATTTCAGGCCTATTTCATTGGGTACCGTAGTCTATCTCGTCGAGCTTTATTATAGCAAAAGGCGACGCTAAGTCGTTTCCGGCATCACTCGCACTGCTGCAGCCAACTTCCAGAGATGTACCCCGTCGCAAACGTAGGATTTTGATTGTCTGCTCATTGTTAGGCTGTTCCCAAAACAGCTTACCGTGCCAATACCAGAAAATGGAAAAAATAATCTTTCGAAAAGGGTTCATGAACTTTTTGCTGTAGCCAATTTCATATCGTTTGCCAGCGATGGTATTACGGCCGTAACCAAGTCTTGCGAGAACATTCTCTCACATACCACAGCTTTTTGGTAATGATCGGACTGCAAATAGTAGTATGAAAAAACTGAATAGAACAGCGGTGGAAAAGATTTTATGGGGCAACCCGGTACCTATTCTATTAGGTATACAAATATGCTTCGCCGTTTTTAGGTGTAATAGAAAGCAAAATAAACGCATGGAGTTTTTTTCGTCATTGCAAGGGCGTAGAAAACCCTATTCATTTACATATTTTTCATGAACAGAATTATTTATGTGGTGGCTTTTACAGGACTTTCAAGATGGCGACTTTTGTATCGGAAAACGCCATCTTGTAGAAACTTGTTATTGCACATTCATCAACCAAAACTAACTGACATCGCTTATTTTAGGTATCGTACAAGCACTTTTTTGCTAACATCTTGGTTTAATACACGCTAAAACATACATACACACAAGCCCGATACACATGTTTCGACCTTGACAGTCTCATCAGTCAGGCGGTATCCTTTCGTCTTTTGCCAATCCTCTCACAGCGCTTAGCCGCTTGTACTAAGAGTAAGCGACGACGAACATTTTACAACGTCCGCTAAGTAAAAATATCACCGAATGGACAGTGCTGTACACTCGATTGATCTTGGCTGGTATCGTTAATATATCATACTTTTCGTTTGGAGTGTTTTCTTAAGACCACGCTCAAATTACGTAACCATTATTCGAGCCGTTACGAGATATGTTAAAATTTGAGCGTGGTCTTAAAAAAGCACTCGAAACGAAAGGTGTGATATATTAACGATACCAACGAGAATTGAACACCAAAATGTTTGCAAGAAAATCAGCAATTGAGGGTCACTGAGGTCATATAGTTGCATTTCAAAAATCATGCTTATAAACAAAAACGGCACGAACTTTGCAATTTTGCTTCATGATAACACTCGACTTCATGTTGCAAGCGCCTCTCGAAAACGTCATAAAAGAGGAGATATGAGAGGTTTTAGAGGTCTTAGCTTTACCGGCCTTACTCTCCCGACAGTGCGCTGTCACATTGCCACTTGAAATTACCAAATTCAAAATACAAATGAGCGTATTTGAAAATGGTGTTTCTCGAACAGAAAAGTCGTCCTCAGAGTTCTTCAAAAACCTCTGTATGGAATTTTTGCGTATAAAAAGGTATACCGCGTTTTCAACGCACCTTCAAACAAATAAAGACTTGCGCATCATTACTCTCACCATTATTACAGCAAAAAAAAAAAACGACGTATTTGTATTTGTACACCTAATATCAATATATATGTGTGTATATTTGCAGGAATTCGTTGGGTGTCACACGACGTTCTGGAGAAACTTCTTGATCTAACCGTCGGAGCAATCGATAACTCAGAGATGACATCTGTTAGTCTAATTGACCGCAGACATGAAGCTCTCTTCATTTCTTTTAAAAACGTAACCGACGCGATTATTCTTTAGTTTCTTCGTGGGATATGCAAGAGAACGGGAAATGAAGGTATAATATCTGCGATTTCTCTTCCATTTCTAGATGGCCGTTCATTTAAAGCAAAGCTTATACATTGATGAAAAGCTGAAGAATGAAGCTCTCGGTGTTGATCTCTCTCTGAGATATACGCCATGAATATGTCTTGTCAAGCATCGTTTGCAATGGCTGAGTGCATAATTTAGCTTTTGCAGTAACTCGCGGTGGCTTATCGATGCACGAAGCTATGTCCCCCGGACAAGTTTGATACTAACCCACCGACCTTTCAAAGATGGGATTCTTGGTGAGCATTGATCGCGAGGTCGAACCATGGACCAAACACTTATGTGTCGCAGAGTACCTTTAGTCCCTGAACCATACACGCTCCCTATACGCGCTTATTGTTCATGTACAGAAGCAGTTTTAATTACTACAATTTGAGCGCTTGTGGCATAGTGGTCAGAGGCTGCGACGAGAACGTGATTGGCTAGTCGATGCTCAGTTGTTTTATCTCGCGCTCGCTATGCATGTGGTTTTGTACGGACACTTATACAACTATGTGAAAGGGTTATCCCCCGCGAAGGATTGACTCGGACGTGAAGACGATTGGAACATGTGTAAAGTGAAAATTAAGTAAAATAAGATTAAAAATACCAAATTTGCCAATCGACTGTAATCACTGCAATGTCCGGTGGTCATGTCACTGGGCATGCAGTAACGTGTCGTCTCTGCCGCGAGTGAAGTGAATTTCCACTTTGCATGTGACAATGTGACATGTTCGTCGACGATTTCTTTGTAAGAGGTTTTTTCTCCGAGACAAATAAGCTCAAACGAAAGGCATTGTGCAACATACGAGGCTGCAGGGTCGAAATACGTATACTGCAATGTATAAGTGCTCAATTGTTTTCAATTCTTCAGTTATTTCTGGAACATCTGTCCAAAATGCGAGTGCTAGAGCGAGCTATATATCGTGTCTAGGTAATGATGATTTACCCGATGAACCGCGGGATCGATGAGCACTTCCATTTCTTAGTTACTTTTTTTATGGCATTGCTACTAAGTAAATTGGAACTTTTCCGCAGTCTCCAATCATTTTTCGATCTTTTCATAGCGAGACCTTTTTGACTGTTTCCTCAGACCTTCAATAGTCATTCGTGGCTTAAATCTCAATGTTTCCAGTACTACGCTTATTTCCTGGAAACACTTTATTTTATTGCACTGCAGCAGCGAAAATCACATTGAGCTTCACCTTCAGTGAGCATTATCGCGCGTATATTCGTTATTTATTTGAAATATTCTTTGTCGGAATGATTAGGTTTTCCGTGTTAGAAGTTCAGAGCATAAAAAGCTACAAATGCACACTTTGATGTAAAGGAATAATGACTTGCATGGGAAAGCGGTGATATATGATCAAGGAAAAGGTTATAGGAAAGCAATATAGTAGTTTGTAGGAAAGGTCATTTGGAACTATATTGAATTTTGAGTCAAAGGTTCAGTATTTCTAGTTATTCGGAGGCTCACAACAATATGAAAACTGAAAGTTTTCGTGGAATAGTTCCTGTATTCTCTGCCGCTCATTTAGATGATGGCTCAGTCTGTGTGATTAAGTCGACTTTCGACAGATAGAACATTAAACATTCAATGATATTCAATAGAATCGGGCATACAGCGTTTCTGTGTATATGGTTTTCTTATTACGAATCATGGTAGTCGAGATTCTCAAAGGTGCTTAATTCGACGTCCTTCTGCCACTACGCGACACGAACCCCCTTCCAGAATTGTGTACTGAATGATAACGTAGTGATTAGGCTTTCCATTCTAGAGTGATATTGATCTTCTATAAACTATGAAGATTAGCAGCTTTCGTGAAAAATCGTATCACGAGGTTATTCAAAGGTACAAAGCAATAAAACGTCCCATTCACGAAGAAGCAGGAGCGATTTGTAGATGCCACGTGAGGATATCCCTGGAAGTTTACTTAAATGCAAGTATAGCAATGAATGAATTTCCTTGAAAAGATCAACTATTTCCAAATCTGTATCGACGATGTCCTCAAGCTGCAAGGATTCGATAGCCATCGGAATGCCAGACAAAATAGTGACCATTTGTCTACGGAAGCTTATAACAGCGCCCTAATCACTAACTCTTCAAAAAGAAACATTACGAAAGTCCAGCAGAAAACGCTGTGGACACGTCGTAATTCTTCCAGCCACCACACACAAGTTTTCGGAAAAATGTGAACGTACCAAAGTTGCTTAGGAGGTATATCACGTCCATAAATTCTTGTGGGGTTGCTGCGTGCACTAGGAGATTCAGGTCTGTGATATTCTCGGTGAAGACAGAATTTCGCATGGCGGACAGAAGGTTTTCTGTGGGCATCCTCAAAGACAGACAACATCAGTGTGCAGATTCAGTGCCACAGAGTCCACCTTCTTCGAAAAGTTAACAGTTAGTGTATGCGGCATGTCATGAACTGAGTCCGGATCTAGAAAGGCGTAAAGGTTTTTCGGTACCACTCCTCATTCAATCATTCAGTCGAGCAGATAGATGCCATAATGTGATACAGTAAAGTTCCTCAGCTTCATTGCCTCAAAGGACGACGTAATCCAGGTCGTAACTTGGGAGTGCGAATCGTAGTTGTCGACCAAACACTTTCAAGGTTAAGCTCACCGATATGCGTGGGTAGTGAACATTCCTGAGAGGTCAGTATCCTATTGCTTCTTCACTGAAGAGACAGTGGCGGAATGAGACCGAGCGAGTGACCGTAAGGTGATCATTCGAAAACCGTAAGAGTTCGGCTGTTATGATTAGCTGCTGGCTTTGAACTCCCTTTTTTCTGTGCTCGTAGTCGACACCGTCTACTTCCATCTTCTTGATTTTTCTGATAAATTTTCTAACCCTACCATATAGTATCTTCATCAATTTCAGTGGGTGAGTAGTTTCGTATGTCCCTGCTTCTCTTCCGACTCCCATGTTATGCATAGCGATGAAAACTAAATCACCGACTTCAACGGTTATGTAGTCATCCAAAGTCTTAAAGGTAAGCGAAAGGGTATCGCAGCCTGACGTTAATCCCCTACCAGACGTTTTGCTAATGTGATTCAGCCTTCAAGAGGTCAACTCTATATTGTCTCTGTCCTTGATGTCCACGATGAAGCTCGCAATGTGACGCATAGCAGCGTCATTATAGTACTCTTTAGCTGTGCTCAAGTCAACATCCACTGATCATTTTTCTTTGGGGCTTCCTCCAATCACAATATTTACTATCCCATCCAGTAACTGAACTTACAAAGAGGCCCGTTCCTTGTACTGCTTCACTTTGTTCCTCACGGGATCCCTCCATCCTCTTGTGTCGAATCTAAATTGACATATATTATGGCTTTTGAATTAAGAAGAGACTCAAACTTTCTTATCATTATCATAATATGTTCCATTAGAGTTTAGATGTTCCTAAAGCTTTGTATAAAAATGTTTCACATACTTGACGAGTCTGTCATACATCCTCCTTGTCAAAGGGCCAAAGGGGGTGATGCATCGCCACTCTATTTCCCTATTCACTACGTGTGTTTCGTTTCCGGGTCATTCTAAATGGACTGCAATCGTTCACTGAGAATTGCTTCTGCCATCCTGACACTCAGTGGTGGGGCATTATCGCTTGTACTCAGCGATGCATCCATGATGGTACTCAGCGTCTAGCAAAGAAACGACGTAAGAACATGAGGAGTGCAGACGTGATGAGGTCCGAGACATTATCTAAATGAAGAAGTCGGGCCACCATGCAGGTTATTATCTCTCCGTAACATTTGTTTCCTGTAGAGACTGATTGGATGACAGTTAATGGGTCGTAATAGTCCACGCCCACGTGCTCGAAGAGAAGCGGTCTGCACACTTCGTTGGGGCAGGTCTCCTCGTTCCGAGTTTTTAGAGGAAAGTTGTTGAATCGATGGAATTGATTACGTGACATGTACTCAAAGTATAGGGATCCATTATTTTCTTCGAAAGAGACATAGTGTGGCTAATACCGGACTTGTAAAAGTGTATATCATTTGATTTAATTCCTTTTACAAGCATTGACTTTAGCGAGTAGAATTTGAGCACAGCATGATATCCGTGCCGCAACCCTTTTTGCGCTGCTTGAGGAATATTCATCCAAAGAGGTGAAGATGTCAACTTTGTGACATTCTCGTATGATTGCATAAGGAAATCAGTAGTTCTGTTTAACTAGTAAGGGATTTCTGGCATCGCTGCTCAAGTCGCTTCGTCCTAAACTTCCGAATCATTCTAGTGAACCTTGGTCGTCTAGTTTAATATTTAAATGTGTCATGGGCCGCGTCACAGGAGCTCTTACAGTTGAAATCTGGTGCTGCCTGACCACTACTTTGGCGCCTACGGCCATTTCCTTTCCGGAGATACCAGAGTCATGATTCGCTTCCGGCACTTGTAGAAGTGTATATGAATTGATGTAATCCCTTTTACGAACATTGACTTTAGCGACTAGGATTTGAGCAAGACGTGATATCTGCGCCACCATCCTTTTTGCGCTGGTCAAGGAATATTCCTCCGCAGAGGTGATGATGTCAACCTTGTTCTCTCCATTTTGAAATATTCTGTCTAACAAGAAGTTGTTGTCGCTCATGGATAAATATCTCGCACGTTACACCTACTTGATCATCATGAAGTGTTGACATTAGGAGCTCGGAGGAAAAGCTTTCATTGTTTTTCATGAGTGTTATACGTAACTTTCCATTTTTCTGGAGGTTCTAGAAGGATTGGTCGACCATTCCACCAAAGATGATTGAGGCATTCACGTTGATCAAGTCCGCAAGTTCCGAGGGTCCGTTGCATTGTACTGTGCAACGATGTGTCCGAAGAAAATACATAAACCTGAACTTTGGATGTGTTCAAGAATTGTTCCTGTTTTAACAGAGGATTAAATACTCTGAGTCCAACGCTCCTCGTAGGTTCGTGTTTTTTCAATTGAGGACAACTTCCGAGTCTGTTGAAACATCGATGTCCTGGATGCTTTGCGATTTGTAAATTAATCCAGGACAGCAGTCGTTATTTAGAGTGCTAAAGTCACTGCATTCAGTTTTGTCTTTGGCACTGTTTAAGCATGTTTTGAAGAAAGCACTTTGCCTTTGCCATCAGAAGATTGGTTGAGTCTCTTTAGCGTAGTACGTAAGTGCATGCGGCAACAGCTTCATTACTAGCGTCGACAAAAGCTACTAGAGTATATTTACTATCCTGTGCTCCAGGAAACGTGTCAGAAATTTCCCTAATCCGTTTATTTTCGTTCATTTGGGCAACTATTTGTTTTTTTTTTGCAAGGTTCTGGTAGATTAGTGTCTCCAGTCACACTTTTTCTCATAAAGAACATAACAATGTCTTGGCATCGTGAAATAATAGTAAAAGGGAGTCAACATATGGCATGTATTTTATCTCTTTGACTAAACCATTGTCTTGTTTGTAGTGGTCGAGGTGGTGATGAACCATACCTACGAGCAAAAAAGGTGATGAGATCATCTGAATGGTGACTCTGGTGTATCGATGAACTTTGATGTTGCTTAGGGAGGTGGTGACTTATGGTTGTGTAATTACAAGCAGCATATCACGTCCTGGTCTTCTTTCTGAAGACGAACTTGCAAAGATGTTTTATCGACATCTGAAGTGATTTCTATTCTCCCAAACCTGAAGCGAAGAGGGAGTTCGAACAATTTGTGTCCTCGATGCAAGAGGTTATTCAGTAATGGACATCATTTGTAGCCGGTTGAAGCATCATAGATTATTTTCGTTTCCGTTTTTGCTTTGACTGGTATTAAAACGGCTTGGTGAGAAATCTAATGAACTCATGAACTTTGAATAGATTTCTCTTCGTTGAGTTGCTCCAGAATATCCAGGCAAAATTGCTCTTCAAATATTTTAATGTACATGTTCAGCAGGTTTCTATCGCTTTGTGGGGATTTCCAGACACCCACCATCCTTGAAATCTGCTAGTAGTACTTGAATACGATCTATTTTTATGGGACAATGGAGTTGGAACTTCCTTCCAGGGCAGGCGTACGTAATAACAGTCTGTTCTTTTTTCGATAGTTTTATTGAAATCGTTCCATATTTTTTCATCCATTAGTATCCTTTCTTACTTTTTAAAAATGCAAATTTTTTCTGTTTTAGCTCCTTCGAAAGTTAGAAATGTTTCTTAATCAACTTCTTTGTTATCATTTGGTTCGAGGTCATGAACGAGGGTGGTGTTGACCTGAGCCTTCTGGGTCCAGTATTCCTCCCACCATAATCGATAGGATGTAATCGTTAAATCAAGATACATTTTTCTTCTTCTGTAAATCTGCTAGTAGGAAATTGCTGCCTGACCTCTTTTTTTAGAAGATTTTCATGAGGCTGGTAGTTCTCCTCTTTGAAAACTTGATCTCTAAGGTGCGACCTCTCATTAGTCAGAGCCCAGACGTGTATATCATACCTAATCTAGTTATTCTGTTGAATTCGTATGCATCATGAATCTGATAGGAAACGATTCAACAGTCTATTCATTTGAAGATTCCCACCTCATGTATGCCTTATACCGGAGGTGTCACCGGTCTTGAGTGGCGCCACTTTGGGAAATAAGCCATACTCAGACTGAGATTAGAAGATGAATTTGAGATAAGGTGCCATATCACTTGCTTTGTTTAGGCGTTCTCCCCTTTCATTCATTTTTGGACTTTTACGGTCTATCTAAAAGGTTTCAAAGGCTTTTACGCCGATGTTTTGGATTCCTGCCTCAGGATTCCTACCACCGCGTCAAAATCCTCATTGTTGTGTTTTTCTGCTCTATGCGCCCTTGAAGGCTTCTTTGTTTGCTTGATGGCTTTCCCGTGGAGGTATTCTTTGATGCGTATTTAGAGTGCTCTTACTGTGTCGCTAATGAATTATTCACTGCATGTTGTGCAAAAGATCTGGTATATTGTACCCTAATCAATGTCAACAAATCGGAGATATCCTATTCTCAACGGGACTGAAGTGAACCCGAGGTAGATCGCGCGCCGAGTGCCTCGAGAGTCACTGTCCTAGAAAGCGTAATTCTTCCGAAGAATGCGCTTTCACTATCAGAATTAGTTTTCAGCTTTTGACACCTGCTCGGCCCATATCCAAAAGAAAAATGCGAGGTATTGCATGTAATGTGCATGAAATCCAAGACCAACTGCGCTATGAAGCGAAAGTGGAGAGATTGGGTTTGGAACAGCAAAGAGAGGCGTTACCACCACCTCTTTTTCCAAAAACGTTCTTCAGACATCAGCAACCTAGTACGGAAGTTGACTCGACTTTCCGCTTATTTTCGAGCGCAGCTCTCCATATAATAGATAGGTACCGATCAATGTGTTTCAATTGGGATGAAACTCAAGAATAGAACCAACGTATGCGCCAGATTTACGCGCTAATAAACGCTAAAAGAATTCGGTTATCTGTTAGTGATAAAGCTTGAAATTCGTAATTATTCTTCTCCATTTGGATGATCGAATAACGGAAAAACATCTTCAGGATTTCAAAGCACAAAACAATGCTAGTGAAAACTCGTCAAAATCCAGTCATTCTTTACCGATATCTATCGGGGCGCATATGAAATCGATAGGTTCTTGACAGATACGTGCAATGTTACTCAGCTAAAAGATGGTATGATACAACTTTATTTACTTCGACGTGTTTCATATGGATGTTTTGGTGTATTCCAACGTCAAGTGTGATCTAGAAGGCTCAAGGTTTCCCGGTGCGCCGGCAAGTATATGTCACTGCGTATGCGTGCACATCCAGAATAACCGCGAACATTCGAGAAACTTCCAATGCAACTTTTTTTGGACCAGTTTTATTCTCAGTGTTTTATTTGTAGTTCATTTTACTTTGTGTCGTTTTATTTCAGCTTCCATCTTGTATTTTTTGATGTTTCTTATTTTTGCATAACCTGATAAAAACAGTCCATCATATGGATCAGTCTTTATACAGATCTTATAATGTGTAATGCTCGTACTCTCCCTCCATTTTCAATGTTGGCTTAAAGGAACTATGTCGAAAAAAATTCCGTACTTGGAGTTCTATCGTCACACACTGTGCTCGTTCCAGTAGTTAGTCTATACATTGTCTTGCCTTACAATTATCATACATATAGGTGGTCGGCCCATGTAAAACTGCGATTGCAGTTTAAAAATCTCTCATCATGTCTCTCCACTCCTACGCCAAATACTAGTCGACCGTGACTTTCCTCAAGAACACAAAGCTTTTCGTTGCTTCCATTGCTTCCACAGCTAAGAATCAAATCAGATTTAGAAGATAAACTACAACGTTCTTCGAAATCATCACATAGGGATGAGGCCTTATAAAAGGAATTCGCTTCCTTGCGGCTGGTATCTTTTCAAGACGAGAGTGATCCGTGTAACAGTAACAAATGGTGACAGCATAAGAATGATATAACAGGATCAAATGTCAAATATCCTTTTACACAAATATTGCCAACAAATACGACACTAATACTTCTATTACATCGCTACCTTTCTTTGATAATCTTGTAACGCCGACGCCAGCAGAGATCCCAGGAGTCTAGCGTAGTATACAGTGACTATGCTTATAAAGCTCTTCAGACTTGATAAATGATCTTTGGCAGAAGGATAACTTGCAAGTAGCAAAACTTACAGCGAAAATCCGGCATCAACTGAAAAATATTGAAAGTAAGCTGTAATTTCGATAAGGAAAAAAGGTTATGGAGGACGATTGAAGAAATTGTTCAGTCTTATCCCAATGGTCTCGCGTAGCACAAAATTCAGGCGACGTTATACAGCAAACTTGCTCTTTATTGTTCTATCTTATGTCTTCGGGTAAACAAGTCACTAGTGACAATGAAGACTGTGTGTTAGTACAAGGCTTGTCTAGGAATGTAAAATACTAGCATGACTTTTCGAGAGGGCTGCGTAAGTTGTTGCATAGATCAAATCTCAGATTTAAAACCCTTTGTGGTGCTACGAATGGAGCCGAATACAATTCCAGAATATTATCGAAATGTTAAACCTCTAGCCTTTTTCCCTTTGATCTACGATCTGCTAATTTTTTTCGCTAGAAATAATGAAAATCTCTATAAAGTTAGTCTCAGTTAATGAGCTCATTGAGAATTTTTTAGGATATTTTTCGCTCCTTCTCATATTTGTTCCACTTGAGTTAGTGCAGCAGTTTGACTAAACATCTAGCCTTTTCGTCTTTTTTTTTCGTTTTCATTATCTTTCTTAGTGTTATCTTTCTTTTTTTTTTCAAGGTGGCCTCTGCCGAGACGGCGACATCTTATTCCGCGTTGTTTTTAGCTGGTGCGAAAGTAAACGTTGTTCATGCATTGTCAAAATTTTGCGTTTGATATTGGATTTATCAAAGAAAGAGGCCTGGCCAAGTGGTTGTGATTCTCCACGCATAGAAATCAATATAGTCCCATGGAATGTTATAACCTTTAGGCTCTAATGTCAAAAAGTCGCTTGCGAGTTATTGTTGCATATATAGTCAGTGCTGCTATCCTCTCAGACACTGGCAACAAATCACCGTGCTTTAAGCGCGACATCAAACCATCGATCATTGACTGATCGACCACGCGTGTGCCGCGGAGTACCTTTAACCGCTACTCGAAACCTGCTCTTTGTTCTTCCATGAGATAAAAAAAAGATATAATTTTATTAAATGAAAACTTGTTGCCGTAGAACAGACTCATGTCATACTGCTAAATCACTATAAAGACCCAATAACATGAACTGTAACGGAAGCTATAGGGCTAAGAAATAGGATGATTGACTAGCAATCTCTGGGAGCGTTACTCATAGTTTCTCCATCACAAATGCGAGCCTCCGTGGTATACCAAGACGTCACATGCACGCCCAGTTCTCAAGAAACCCCTCCCTCCATCGAGCTTTGTGCTTTGAAGGAATCGGAGTCTGTCACCCCTCTTCAGTTCGAATTGTAATATTTCCTTTATTATGGGTTAAAAGCACAAGAAGAAATGTTGCGAATTCAATACAAGGCATTCACATGCCAAAACTCCCAGTGTTTCATTGTTTTAATGGTTTTAGGTCTGGAACTGAGTCAATAGTCTAGTGGTACCATAGAAATTGCGGAGGAATACAATGTTTGCTAAAGTCTAGCTAAGTGTGAACATATCCTATGTGTACGCGCTATCCAGTGAGAAACAGTACTGCAACGTAGCAAAGTTCTTTAACATCAACATGGTCCACTACTGAGTGCCCGAAGTAACTTGAGAGTAACCAGACACTATTTCCACATCATTTTAATAGAAAAAAACCTCAAATTAGTGAGGTATTTATCCAGATATGTGGGCAGTTATTTGAACAACATTGTGCGCTATTCAAGCGAACTTCTGTAAGTGGTTTACCAACATCAAATGTTTCTGAGTATCGAGCTGCGACGAATTACAGCGAGGATTGATCTTGATTTGGAAACAAAGTGAGTAGTGGTCTGATTAGTCCTTTCAGAAGCGCAGTTAAGATTAACTAGGTAATGTAGTGGACATCACCAAGATTCACTTGACCGTTTCTCACCAAAAACTGAAAAAATAGCACGAAATTGAAAGTGTGAGTCTCGTCGCATCTATAAGCAATGCAAGCCGAGTGGATTGCGATAGGTAACGGGAGCAAATGTAATCTACTGATAGCCAAAAAAATTTATCTGTGAATAAGTAAGCTGTACCTTCTGTCAAGCTCTGAAAGCTCTCGACATTGATCAATAATGCGCTATTCATTCAACCTCGTGCAGCTGTTTACATTTCGAAAATTGTAATTTGAATGCCAATTGTAACCCATACAAACCTGAATCTTGATTTTCAGCCATGATTTTTGTCCGAGTTAGAGTCATAATTTTAACTTCATAATCATGCTGGGTTTTCAAACACTGCTGACGCTTGTTCGGTTGTAAGGGTGCTTGAATAGATGAGAACTTGAGAGGTTTACTTTGACCTTTTTGTAAGACTTGTGTAACTTTTGGAAACTTTCTATTCTTAAAATCGTTCAACCGGAATGTTTCCAAATACCAAAACAGTAAGAGAAGTGACTTTCTGAGTGTCGACCGTTTCGATTTCTTAGTGTACTTGAATGGCAGAGTTAGAGCGCTCCCACTTAAAGTTTGGAGAATTATTTCTCTTGTGGCAAATAATTCTGACTTCCCGATCATTATGGAGGAGGGCAGTCGTTGTCAAGTGGCTTTGAATCACCATCATCCTCGTGATAATCGGCATCTCAGTTGCATTATGACACCTTGAGTGCAGTCGCGTGGGAGTGTCGAGATCTTGACTGTAGCTATTAAACGAAAGCAAAACAGCTCACTGTGTGATAGGAAAAATTGTAGTTCCGTTGTGATAGAACAAGGAGACTTATGTCTTGTTGGCAAAAATGCATAAATATTAATTTTTGGTTTTGTTTTGGTTGAAAGAATCAGATTTTTGATACGTTTGTAAAACTCTTCAGATCAAACGCCTAGCTTGTGACCTCATGTGCTGAGAATCAAATCTGTACCATATGTGGTGGCCTTATCTTAATTAATAACTCATCCGTAGTAGCCCTTTTTATGCAATAATTCGCTTCCATGTACCTCTTCATAGCCTGTCTGTTCTTCATGATTCACGTGCACGCGAATGTTTCGTTTGTTTGACCAAATTTGTGTTATAATGAACTCTTGCTCAATCGGCAGAGATATTGTCAACTTTGGCATACAGGGTCGCAAGATTCCTCAATATATTTCGACAGTTGCACATATCATCTGTCTTCACCTATTCTTCAGCACCGTAGTCTCCGAGATCTTGCACGAATGTAAACTACGTAGCCACACAACCATCAATGTGCATTCCATTTGTCCAGTAGTGTTGGCATATGACACGGTGTTATAGTGCGAACCTTAACACTTGCACTAGACTCGTTTCGTTTAATTCATAGATCACAAAGAATGTTCAGCATTTTGCGTGATGTATCGGCTAAGTTTTGAAGATTCTTTTTTTCATGAATGACGTGAAATGCTGGTCGAAGCGATTATCTTTGCAGTCCCTGAGGTAGCTAGATTCGACTTCCCGTAATTGTTCGTTGACTAGTTACAGTGATGTTGGGAGACGGGATTGAATCAGTGAACTGCTCATCACCTCGACTTCTTAAGCGCAGCCTGATTAACCACCGGTTTATCCGCCCCCACCCTTGCATATCATGAACAGTTCTAGATTTTTACATATATAAGAAAATTTGAGTGGTATGCAACGCTCTGATCTCTGGTAGTAGTTTCTCATCACCGGGAATACATGATACCACTACACCATTGATTCCACTGTTCTACTACTGCCGATCTGAAAGAAAGGCTTTGAAATAAATGTATCGAACATTCCTACATGTTGAATCGACATAACAAACCTCATCTGCCAAGCTATTTATGAGCACTGCGCTAGAGTCGGTGAAAACAGCTTTTGGTACTTTTTCGCTTTGTAGCACAGATTTCTAAGTATATCCCATACGCTGGACAAGAACTTCTCATAAAGATTGTTAGTAATCATTCAAAGCGCAAATCTCAGGCTAGCGCTGTACTTGGTCATTTTTAGAGAGGACCCATCTTTAACACTCCAGCGAAAGGATGACATTTGTGTTTCACACGCTTATATTTCTTACAGTACAGAACTCCTTCAGACTATTGGTAATAATGTTAGTAATCAGTCGATAGGGTGAAATTCTAACGACTTCAACGTTGTCCTTATTTTCTCAGAAAACCTTTCCTCTGCAGTGTAGCAGGAAAAATATGATGAATTCACATACGCGAGTAATGTATTCTTTGGCCAGTTTACGAGCGACGGAATAGGAGGGCGAGTTGATTGTCGCGATCATCGATCGACGACGCCTATGTAAAGTGTGATTTTGTTGTTCGATTGAGAAATGTTTCTCCGCCTTGGAAGAAAGTCCAGATTAAACGTCCGACCCTGATACTGAAAGATTTTCTCTGCACGTTTATGCACTTTTCTTACTTCCAGCAAACTAATAGGTGGGGGAAAATTTTTGAGAAAATGCTTGTAACTCTTTTGGATGTCAGCCATTTCTTGTGTTTTGGGTTCATTTGAAA
Source organism: Parelaphostrongylus tenuis (assembly GCA_019055375.1). Lineage (NCBI taxonomy): Eukaryota > Metazoa > Nematoda > Chromadorea > Rhabditida > Metastrongylidae > Parelaphostrongylus > Parelaphostrongylus tenuis. The sequence continues at coordinate 29,082 of JAHQIW010003173.1, forward strand.
GCTGGTCTTCTGCAGCGTTGATTGGTATATAATTTATCCATTTATTTCAAGATGGAGTTGATAAGCGAGCAAATTAGATTGTTGATGATAGACGAATGGCTGTTGGGTTCAAATGCAACGGTAGCAAGTGAACGCATCAATCTGACTTGGGTCGAAGTTTATTATATTAGTTTATATTATATAATGTATTAGTTACATAGATTATATATATATATATATATATATATATATATATATATATATATATATATATATATATAGACTTGTCTTTGTTCGGGTGTCATAGGCACATAAATAAATGTTTTACAAGCGTCTCTCAAAACTTTTTCTCCAATCTATTAATAGCTGAATTAAGCGGCCGTTGTAAGACACAATTTTATTTCAAGTTTTAAAGCCTGATAAAATGATTTTTCCAAAAACCGGCCTTGTATGACTTCAGGGGATATTAAACTTTTGAAATATTACTAACGTTCTTCACGAAAGGTTCTTGCTGAGCGAAAGTGATGGGTTTAGAATTCTGTGTACAAAATGGAGAATTCCCAACTTTTTATTTTCGTGTTGTGGTTCATTGATTCAATTTCTGTGGTGTTAGTTGCGATCGGGTTATCTGGTGCTCAACTTTTACCATCCAGTATGGACTGGTAAAAGTCGCTTACAACATGACAACGAACGATGACTTCAGGATCATAGGAGTACTTCAGCAGCTGAACATCGAATAACTTTATTGAAACAACTTTACTTTATTCTCTAATAGTGCTTGTCATTTTTCCATGATATAAACCCGAATCTTGCTTGACATAAGAGGAAGATGTTATACTGACCCAATAGTTGTTGGATATTCTCACCAGTTTCTAAAATGCTTTGAATATGGCGATCGATCAGCGGACTTTGAGTAAGGATCGCTGTCTCAACAATTTGTCTTACTTTTGCACTGTTTGGTGCACTACTTGTGTTTAACACTGATAGATTTGCCAAAAAACTGCAGAAGCAATAATGAATGATTATTATCGCCAAGTATGACAAAGTCATAAGCCTTTTTAATAGTGACTATATTCCGAGCACAAAGATTGTTGCCTTTCTGTTAGCTAATGGAAGCCGCTAGGATTTCTAGCGCATCTCATTGGCTTGCTAAACGTACTTCTCCACCGTTATCGTTCCACCGATAATCAGAACCTTTTGATATGTTGAGACAGCTGTGCAGCAAATAGCATGGCAATTTGTGCAGTTTCTTTTTTGGGAAGTACCGAAGTTGTGACGCCCACCGACAACTATAAGGAAGTCCACCTTCATCACGCTTCAAAATACGGTGAAAAGACGTGTTGTCTTGGTTGTGCAGGAAACCGTTGGCACTTTCATTGATTGTTGTCCTTGTCCCCTGCGGCATTCATTTTCTAATCTTCTGCGACTTATCAATTCTCATCAGAGGTTGTAAAACGACCAGTATGCTCACGCCGATCTACTAATCTCAAAACAGTTGTCAACGCATTACAGCTTACATTAAGCTTTCAGTCCACCGTCAATTCCAGAAGGCCTGCGAGCTCCATCGACTTAGCAATGATGTATAATATTACAGCTCTCTAAGAAGAGTAGCTAGTTATGTTTTGCATCTTTAGATATTCAAAAAGCACTTACAGGAAAGACGAAATTGCCATCAGACTACTGACTTCTGGTCTTACTTTTTCTTGCCGATATATTGAACTCAATCCACAATCCGTATCTGTGTATTTTCTCAGATCTGCTTATCCGGAGAATTGTTTTAGCTGCTGAATTCAACGTTTGAAGCTGAGCCGGAAAAAGCATGTTTCAAGCTGCTGTTTTCGGCTAACATCGGTTTGTTCTCTTTTCGATAACAGCGACGAATGTTGAGACTGTCGCTGTCATAATGATTTACCTTAAGACTAAGAGTAGTTATCCTCCATTGGTTGTGAACGTTATCAAGGAGCGAAGGAAGTGTCGTTTATTCCGAAATTTTATTCTCCCAGATGTTTATCAATTGTGAATTCCAACAATCAACTTTTTTAGCTGTTCTACAACTTGCGCATGTTTAAAGTTCGGGCACCATCGTGAAAGAGATGTTCATTTCTATCGAGAAATTGTGAAACAACACTGTGCTGGGTTCTCATGGGTTTCGACACAGAGATGGAAACTGAGTCTGATTTCGTAATTGCTGCTGTTGCAATGAACAAATAGATATAAATTAATCTAGCGCCATACCGAAAAGATTTCAACTCCCTGGAAGATCGTGTGACAATTTGTTGATGGGAAAGCGAAACTAATTGGAATTGACATGATCTGAAACTTTCAAAGCAGATGAAGAGGCTCTCTAGATGCGCACTTGGAGATTCCGCAGCTGACCAGAACAGATTAGATCGGAAGTTTCCGGCATTATTTGAGCCTTTTGATTCATCTATCATGCATGTACATATATACATATATATACATATATATGTATATGTATGTATGTACGTGAACATGTCCGTGTATAAAAATATTCATATGTCTATATACATAAATGCGGATATATACGTGGACATATGCCTATATATATGTATAAATATCTATACATAATGTATACATATATATATATGTATATGTATGTATATGCAGTTTTGTCATCATAAATCTTATAATACTTAGACAAGTGATATAGAATTCTCTGCGACTGTAGCCACAGAAATTTTACGTGTTCTGCCTTTCGGCGTACTCACCAATTCATATTCACTTTCTCTCAGCAGTTCGGTAATTTGTTCGTATATACCAGGTATTAGAAGTTACATAGTCTTTCAGGTAACTTGATTTCCTCCATACGTCTAACATATGCTCTAGGTATTAGTTTGCTTTTCATTGATCTTTTCCATCGTGCTAGACATTTTGAGTTGAATCTCAGTTGTACTCCTCTGCTTGTTTAATGAAATGATAAATAATAATTGCTCTTTGCTAGACTTCTCGTATACAGCAGCATCGTTATACGCTGTGGTATTTCCGTGAATCGCTGTGGTAGCGTTGACTTGCCTCTGTAGTCCTCTTTTCTTTATGTGAGTAGCAGCTGAAATAGCATCTACAGGTGGTATGATTGGATTGTAATCAATTATCTAGCACGTGTTATCTCTGGAGCATCTACAAAGCTTGTGATGGCCAGTGGATGAAAATGTCTAGTGTTTCTCGAGCGTATCGTTTTCTACATGGTGATAATAATTTTTAATTTTTTGCTGGTGCGAATTTCTCATCATGGATGAATAGAAGACGACAATATTCGAACATAAGAAATTTCTACCTTCGTAGAATGCATCTTCAATTTATTTCTCTTAGTAATTGTAATTGCTCCTTCAAGATTTAAACATATGTGTGCCCACACGGACCATCAAAATGATCGAGTTTTTTTGTTTGAATAATATTGCAACAGAATCTATCTGTTCTTTGACATGAATACTCTTCTGATTATTATGTGTTTATATCTGATGGTTATTTTTGAGCCAACATGTTATGTGGTCTTTTATGGGCGACTTATAGAGCCCGATACGTGTGACCTTGACAGCCTCATTACCTGGACAGTACCCTTCGTTTTAGCCGATCCTCTCGAGTCCCCTGCATCCCCATATGGAGTAGGCGACAAACGATCTGCACGTCCCGTCAAGTGAAGTAAATAACTACATCGGCAGTGTTTTACACTCCATTGCTCTTTGCTGGTATTTCTGAAATATTACACCGTTCGTTTTGAGTGTTGGGTATGATGAAGGGTACTAGCCGACTGATGAGGCTGTCAAGGCCAAAACACGTGTTTCACGATCTATGAGTTGCCATGAAAGACCACGTGACATGTTGACTTTGAAATAATTATCGAATATATGAATTTTAAAAGTGGTCCTAGAAGGACACTTGAAACGAACGGTATTTTATGTTCAATTATTCACGGTAATTAATGCGAGCACAATTATCGACCACGCCTCAATAATGGAATCATTTGGGTATTTGTATGTTCCGTCTTCGCGAGTAAAACGCTCAGTAGCATGTCTGCCGTTCTTTTTAGCCTACTTAATATCCATGGTTGCAGTCTGTGTAAATACGGTGTTTCGTGCAGCAATATTGCTGAAATCGTGATTGCGCAACTGTATCCCACCCAGCGTTCGATATACGCAGTGAGTTGTACACTCAAAAATCCTTCGACTCGATTCACGAGGATCCCTTCGAATGTGCTTTTCAGGAGATGACCACGCGCGACATTTACTATCAGTTGCGATAAGACATTTACTATGTCCTTCCCGCTTGAAAGCTAGTGCACTGCACTGTTATCGAATCAATAACCTGCGCCTCCGTTCATGCTTTCTGTTGTATCTCGAACTGAAAAGGGTAGAAATTTGAGTGAATTATCTCCAACGAAAATTTCAGGTTTTGAATATAGAACACAAAAGATTAGCATAAAACTTTTGCACTATTAGTTCCGAATCCTATTTAGATCTTTTGATAGCTCATTTGGTGTGAGGATACGGAACATCTTAGTCGCACAGATCCTCATTGCATTTCTAGATATCTTGGTGCTCCCTGTCAGCACCTTTTTAGCCTATGTCGATGTTAATGAAGTGAATTCTGATGAGGTCTTCTGTAGTTGGCATTTATCATGCTAAGTTTGTTGCAGTAGAAGTGAAATTATCTACTCTTTCTAGAAACTGCTCATGGCAAAGGAGATGCGATATGAATTTTTGTCTGAGGAACTGAGACGAGAGCGGCACAGCTTCTTTCCAGTGTTGCTTCTTCTGACAAGCTGCATGTAGTTATTGGTGGCTGTTTTTTGATTTTACATTCATTTGTACAGAAAATGCATTGAGAGATTAGGTTTGTGCTTATCACACTCGATTTGTCTTCTCCCTTGATGATGACAAGCGTTCCTCTTCAGCTTTAGCTGGATTGCGTCTCCTTCCGAAGTGGGCAGCGGTATAATCTAGTACAACGATTTCACCACAGAGCTGTCAATAAATGACCGCGTCCTATTCTTCTTTTGAAAAATGTGTCCGATCTCTGCACAAGTTGTTACAGTGCGAGACTCTTTTGTCTTGTAGCATTTTTCCTTGTTTTACAAAAAATTTTTTTCCTACAAGGGAAAGAGTTATGGACAGTAGTCCCAATGGAACGATTACATTTTTATTTTATCGATTCTGCATTCACTCTTATTAACCTTTCTTATCTGGCTTGAAGTTTCCCACAACAAGTTTATGAAGCAGTTTTCAATTGTGAATTTACCCTCCTGAGTGTTCTTGTATACTTTAGTCGTCCTTCTTCAATTGTGAATGATGGCAAGTATCATAATGACATCGATGTTCTTCCGCAGAGAATTTTTGATGGTCTTTCCACGCAGACGTTTGAGACGATGAGTAGTCACTAAGGTTGGAATTTTTATGAGATGTTGGTTATTAGATGAATACAAAAAATCCAGGACAATGTATTCATTGTCGAAATCATTTTTCCACTAATGACAGTGAAACCGTGTCCTAATTAGGAAATGCCTTCTTTCCGTTTTCTTGTATCTTCCTTGTTGCTGACCACTTTGGATTTAAGAGACCAACGATCGCAGAAGCAAAAAGGGAAGACTATCCTGGTGTCCTAAGCGCAGATCAAGGAACAGTTTCCATGATGGGTAGTGGGCGATATTCACTTTAATGGCTGGAATCGAACTATAATGCTTCTTATATAACCACAAGTCAAGGAAGTGAATTTTTTTTGCTTTATCTGTTGATATCCTTTGACATCTTAGGTTAAATGATATTTTATCGTGTCTTAGTTATTGTCATATCTTAACTATTACTGATAGTAGATGACTTTGCGGTCATGTCCTATTTTTAGAACGTTTGTCAAGGTGTTAACTATATTTTGTCATTTTCTTACTTTCCTTCCATAAAAAAACACCTGTGAGAGCAGCTCATATGTGAAAGAGTGAACCCTATTTTCCTGTTGAACATTCAACGTATAAGATTTCAGTTTAAACTTAACTTTCTAGAACACTCTTATTTCAAACAGATCAAAAGTTGAAAGAAAATTCTTTAAAAATTACATGGATTGCTCAAACGACGACAGAGTAGTGTCTTTGTATAAGTCACTGAGGTTTTCAGCTCCCTTACTGAGCTACAATGGAACGATCATCGTTTTCGAACAACTATCTTTATTGCTGACATTTTCACTTTCTTATTCTAAACAGTGCTTCTCTGATTACTTTTTCTTCTTCTCAGGCAGAAGTAATACTCCTAACCGTTATTCTCCTCGACAACCTCACTGAATGGATTGATTTCTCGGTGAATCTTACCTTTTTACGATGCGTTTATTTCAGAGCTTGATTCGTCATTTTCGTTCTGACTTGGAGTGTAGTACGGCTGAATTCTTCTGAAGAAGCGTTAACCGAAGTGGATGTAAAAGAGACATGTGCCGCCATTTGATAATAGAATAACACTCTTATAAGAAGATCTAGGTAGCATATGTGCTCGTCCATTGATGTTTCTCTACGAGTGTTATTTCGTCTTGAGGTGCAGTTATAGTCGAACTCGTACATATCTAACAGAGCAGGAATGTTTTTTATTCAATGTTAAAAACTTGGTTGTTGTTGATAATCCTACACTGTTCTAGATATATTGTTCTTTTTAGGCATATTATTATTCTCATGATTGTAACCGATGGAAATATGATTAGATGTTTAGTGATGTCAACTCATGTATCATCTGTATCAACTGTACAGCCGACCAACGTTCCTCAAGTACCTTGGTTGGTCACCAGACTCTCCAGTTAACCCCTCCAAGAGTCAAAGCCAGCTGCAATGCTCGCTTGCTCGGGCTGTGCGAGGAGTGCCGAATTATTTGTCCAAACCTTATTATTAATAATGCCTTCAATCAGAATATTTCGTTTAATAGCTCAACATTACGAATATTGCGAACATTTGCATGCTATTGATTTCTAGGTGGGATAAAGTATTATCACATTACACGAAAGTTCGGCATCCATCATGGTCACAATTGAGCGCCGAGTCGTAAGAATACACTCTGTGAAGAAGTGGTGCAGCATAAAAATTTCCACACAAGTTTCTCATTTACATTGTTCGTACCGGCTCATATCAGCTTTCTGCATCCGCTTTATCCGTCCGCTAGCACTTGTTGATGGTTTTGAGCAAACAATCCGTTTTTACATATCGCCAATGAGAGGCGGCACATTCGTTCGCTCCTCGAACCTTAGTGAGTTTTTGATTTCATCGATTAAGCAATATCCTTCACTCCATTAGTCGCTGAGGATTACTTGAGTGCAGTGAAGGCATGTGGAGATTGTCATTGCTAATAATCAATGAATCGATGTTGTGGCTTCGCTAAAATGGAGGTTATTATGGAAAGCGCGTGGAGGGTGATATACTGTCTTATCTGGCAAGGTATGATTCGGGCGCGACATGACCACTATGGATCCCTGTTACTACTATGGTAGTGCACATAGTTATCGTTTGCAGCAGGCTGCATGACTGCAGTGATTTGGTTCGTTAAAAACACAATCTCCTTCGCACTGTTCCCTCGCGCATCTTATCGTCATGATTTCAGACCACTTTGAAGAGAGTATTGTGCTACCGAAAATGTATGGTCTGCTTATCCACTTTTCATTCAGTACGTAAGAATAAGCGTTTCGCGTTGTATGATTCACAATATTTACGCCGTGTCGTTGTGATGAGGGGAACGGAGATCAGCACAGATATGGACGGTGAAGCAGAGAGTGCAGTATCCGTGATTTTGGTACGTTTTCAAGCAACCGTACTATGAAATGATTGAAGTTCTCATTACCTAATCTATGTTTCTATGGCTATCCATGGAGTCTAGTTGAGAATACTGTGAGCCCTTGTGGGAGAGGTGTCGTGCATTGCCCATGGAGGCATTGATTTCATCGTGCGTGCCGTAGCTCTCCAAGGTTTCCATCCTTTCGGGTTCGCCACATCTAAATCAGACTCGTTTAGAAAGGTAGCAGTACTGACTTGGCGAACTGAGAGGCTTAAGAATTCAATATAATAGAAAGCTTTTTTATAGTCTACCCGCCGACGCGATCGGTGCTGACTGTCATAAAGGACATATTTCTTGTCGACACAGTGCGGTGGAGAAACAGATGACCCTTGTTGTACAAAAATTGCCTGCACATTCTTCAGAACGGCGAACTTTTGCAAATTTTAATTCATGCGGCATCAGTTTTGCGAACCTCCTTCGACTTTACGATGTTTTTGCGATGGCCTCAAATGATACTTAAACAGATATTCATGACAAGCTGCGAAACAATCATGCGCGAGTTTACTTACTAGAAAACCTTCAGTTTATTATCGTTCGTAGAATAAGAATAGGTTGTTCCACCATTGTTTTCGCGCTACTGCTTTATTTAGTTCTTTGTTTCTGTTTCAAAATTCGGTGACTGTCAAAAATCAGTGGTATGTTGGTGAATGTTCAAGTAGCTTCAGCAAGAGAATCATGAAAAGCAGCGCGCAGTGGGTCAGATAATTGAGAATCAAAGTGTAGCAGCTCTAGTCACGCTTGATTATGCCCTGATTATAAATTAGTGGTAGTGCAGGGAGGGCGGTCGAAAAGATCAACACTGCATTTGGATCAGGCACAACTGCCAATCGGTCTGTCAACCACTGGTCCAAGCAGGCGATACGGGATGTGAAAGTCAATTGCTCCATGGCATGCCAGTTACGTTCGTTGAAGATGCTGTGCTACGCGAGCTGGAAGTGCCTCTGGATGTTAGTACGAGTAGTTTGAAGCAGACACTTAGATACGGACGTTGCGCCATCGTTCGCCATTCGAACAAAATGACCTGTCGCAAAATGATGTGTGAATCGACAAACTCTCATGCAGTGACCGACCACGGCCAAGCTGCACGCGTGACCATCCGCGAAAGACTTCTGCTGCGGCCGCACAGGCAAAACTTTTTTCACTTTGATTGTCACTAAATATGACTCTTGGGGCAACACGAGAACCAAACGCACCACGACTAGTGGCTGCTACGTGACAGAGACTCTCCGGCTGAACCACATTCCAAGTTCCAGGCTCGAAAAATTTCGCTCGGTTGCTGGGATCAAAAAGGCATGCTGTTTTTGGGGAATGCTCGACATTAGACAGACATTCGATATGCACATATAAGAAACAACTCCGAAAGGTCATAGCAGGAGTGCGACAGAGGTTTTCAAAGGCATAAAGTTGCTCTTCTCCAAGATAACTCGACCGCACATTGCAATGTCGACTAACCACATTTTGAGGAAACTGGGCAGCACTATGGCACCACATCCATAATATGACCTTTATGCTCCATCGAGTTACCATTTCCATGCCTTTAAGCAGCATCTGCAGGAAAAGAGATTTGGCCACCGCAACTAACTCAAAAGTGACTTCACCAACTTCTTTGATTTTTAAACTCGTTCTTCCTCAAAAGAAGGCATTCAATTCTTGCACAGCAGATGGTTGTATATCTGTATATCGTGATCATATTGGTGGTTATCTTTGTTGAATAACTGTTTTTTTTCAAACATAACATTTAATTGAGAAAAGTGTGACGAGGCGCGAAGGAGATAGTAGGACAACGCAATAATCCGTGACATTGTTCTCCAACAAAGAGCTTAGCGCAACGTAATTGCCGAAACGAATACTGTATTGAGCGTTCGACAGCAATTCTTTATCGATAATTAGTGTCACTATATTGGAAAACAATAGAGTCTCCAAAATTTAAAAATGTCACTGATATAGTGTTTTGTTGTCCCACATAACTCAATGGTTAACTATTAGAAAAGATCAATTAATTAACAATATCTTCAAAATCCTTCTCCTGTAGATGCTGCTTGAGGGCGCTGAAGTGATGACTTTGTGACAGAGCAATATTGGAGCTAAAAGGTTGATGTGGTTGCGAAATCATGATCTTGCGTAACATCTCCGGAATGTGGAGAGTCAACTTTACTATGTGAGGTGACGGTCTACGCACGGGGTGTTCCCCGAAACATCACTTTGCGATAGCCTATTTCATTTGTGGCGAGTGATAGCATTGCAGCCGTTTCTTAGTGTCTGCCTAAGTCACTAAACCGTTTTATAACACACCACAGCCTTCTGACATTACCATGATTAGGAATAGAATAAAAGTGATTGTAAAATAGTACGAACGAAACCATGGAGTAGAACAATATGCTTCTATTCTGGTTTGATTTGTTCGCTAGAGATGGATCTGTGTATATGCTATATTTCGTGAAATTATTTGATGTTTCGGATTTTGGCAATTATATGTAAGATTAGTTTATGAAAAGAATTCCACAGAGTGCTATGTAAGCGAGATTACGTAGCACACGCAAAGTAGCTAGCCCTTGCTCGCACTTCATGACGGGTTTATCGGTACTTATAAGTGAAGTTCATATGTATGAGGTTTTATCCAAAATGGTGAAATATCACAAAAAAGAGCTTTTTTGAAACTACCTGTGATAACAAGAATGGTATAGCAAACCTCCTAAGGGACTTTTGCTATCTTTTCGGGAATTACATGATAATCTAGGTAACGCAGCTGGTCCATGATTCTAGAGAGCAAGTGGTTACCGCAGAGGTTCGAGGAACTTGAACAGAAAATGGTCCAAGTGGCGAGGGCGGCTCCCAGCTGCCACCAACCTCATCAGGCAGTTCGATCGCCGGGCATCATCCGAACGGTCGTCTGCTTCACCCGGACCACCTCACCTCAAATTGTGATTGATCCATCATTGCTCTCTCCACACAATGTTATGTATCCAAAAGGCTTCTAATACTTTACGCGTAGATGTTCTTGAATCCTGTGCGAGGATTGTGAATTTGACGCCAGATATTACCCCTGCATATTTTTGGTTCCTATGCGTGCCTAGTGGAGTTTTTGAATCAAAGTTGCGTATGCCAGCTAGGTGCTCTTTTACACGGAGGAATAGTGGTCTACCCGTTTCGCCAATGTACTCACCGCCGCATGCCTCGCAAGAGATTGGGTAAATTATACCCGATCTCATACAGTCGCCGTCTCTGCCGTTTGGTCAAACTTTGCAGTCATTGGTTTCGCACAGGCGGTCATGCAGTCGGTTGCGGACTAATTGACGCTTTAGTGTTTTTGGGGGTATTTCAACTATTGCTACCGAATCATCCAAACGTGCGCTTTTAAGGCAGCGTTTGATAGGCTGTACTTGTTTCGTTAGAGATAAAAGGCAGGAGGAAAGGAACCTTATTTTCGCCAGACTTATCGTTGGAAACATAGAATTTCCTCGAAATCTAATCTAAAAAACTCCTACCGTATCGTAGCCATTAGAGATGGCTATTTTTCGCGCCAAGCTTAAGGATTCTACCTTGTGTTCTATCCCTGTGCACACATTTGACGCTGTACGGAACATATTCTTGTGAAGTGCGCGTTTCATGTGTGTAGGATGGGCTGATGGGTAATGAACCATGATGTTTTTGTTGCTTGGTTTACGGTACCATCTTGTATTGTAGGAGTTTTTAGACAGGTTGACCTGAACGTTCAAAAAAGGGAGCCATTTGCTTTCGGTTTCTCACGGGTGAACTTTATGTACTCTGACTGACTGTTCAGCATCTAAAAGCATTTGCCCATCTCCTCTCGGGTTGAGCAGAAGACAAAGCATTCATCTATGTATCTACAGTAGAGTAACGGCAGGAGATCGATTATTGGGCTCTCATCTTTAGACATAAAGGCTCTAGCAAGTGTTGGCGCTAATCGTTGTCCCATTGCCAGCCCTCTAATTTGAGCAAGATAGTTCGCCGACCATCTAAAGTTTAAACAGTTTAGGTACTCTTTTAGGAGAGCTATAACCTGCCCAATGGAGCCCTACATGTTTGTGGTCTTTTCGTGCTGTGTTAAAAGCTCGTATATGGCTTGCATTGCGGACTCATTCGACACGTTTGTATAAAGGGCGGTTACGTCGAAAGATTCCATCACGTACGCGCTGTTGGGGGACGCGTTACGTAAATGGTCTAGGAACATCTGGGTGTTTGTGAGATGGGCTGGAATGTGCTTTAGTAATTGGACTAGTATTAGGTTCAGAAACCACGTTATCCTGTCCGTTGGTCCGCCTGCGCAGCTGATTATGGGTCTAACTTTGAAATTTGATGGATTACTAGACAAAAGATCATCAGTGCATGCAACTTATGAGTTCTAATAAGTAAGTATAAGACGGAACATGATGGTGGACCAAGTTTTAGTTGAATGATAACGGAAGGCTTTGAACTAGGCGAGCTCGCTATTTTTATCCACTGCTGGTTCAATTTTCGAAACTGTTTTTGAACTTCGTTACCAGATGATGGGCGATAAAGTGCGGTGTCTTCAAGATGATTGTTCGTTACCGCAATATCTAACTGATTGGGAATTACTACAAACTCTCCTCCCTTGTCACTAACCGATAGTCTAATTGCTTTGGAATTTATTAGCTCCCGTATCTGTCGCATGCCGCTTTTCTGCGCTGATGTTAGGTTGGAACTGAACATTTTCCAGCGATAGTGGTTGAGGATTCTGAAAGTTTCGCTTGAGAATATGCGAAAATTGGTATCTACCTTGTTATTAGGATATTGTTGTCTAAAGAACGCTCGGGAAAAGGTGGTGCTGGCATTGCTCCTACGTTTTGCTGTTCCTGCTCGTTGGTTGATTCTAGTCTGGCTTTATAGCGGAGTCGGTCTTGGAGTTCTTGCAAATTACATGCGATACTGCACAAGGTTTCCTTAGAAATGGGTTGCGCTGGTGAGAAACTTGGGCTCATTTCTAAGAGAGAGTGCGCATTATCGCGGAAGAGTCATGCCTCCTAACACAGTGACCCTTGATTGATCTCGCACATCACTGATGTTAGTTTGATTCTCAGTGCTTTCGTTAACGGTATTGTGGTGTTTTGTCGATGAAGCTGGTCTACGCGACTTGCTTAAAAGTTTTTCGAATTTTCTGCATAAAGTTGCTTTAGCACTTGACGTGATAGAATTGCAGATCAAAAATGACCCACCCTTGAGTTTCTTCCAAAAGCGAAGGTATGAGATCGGGTGTAATTTACCTAATCTCTTGCGAGGCATGCGGCAATGAGTACATTGGCGAAACGGGTAGACCACTAATCCTCCGTGTAAAAGAGCACCTAGCTGGGTTACGCAACTTTGATTCAAAAACTCCACTAGGCACGCATAGGGACCAAAAACATGCAGGGGTAATATTTGGCGTCAAATTCACGATCCTCGCACAGGAATCAAGAACATCTACGCGTAAAACATTAGAAGCCTTTTGGATACATAACAAAGTCCGGAAAATGAATCGAAAAGAGGAGTGCCTTGTAATCACGCGTGACCTCGAGCCATACCTCAGGCTGATTTTTCCGGTCCGAGTTGAGCACAGCCCACTGACGCACTGACCATACGCGGCTGGTCTTCAATTAATAATTGATACACACAAACAGCAAAGCGGTGAGTGCTTTGAAATGAAGCTTTTACTATGCGATACAAAACACATTTCTAACGGTTTCTGCTGGGGTTATGGAGGCATTTGGCTTAGTGGATTGTGGATCAATGTGATCTTTCCAGGCTCTGACGAAGGCGACCCTCCAAAACGTTAGCCACCTCGAATATTGTATATTCAAGCTGCACTACTGACTGTATTGCTGTATGCTTCGCTAATATTCAACAAATGATATCAATAACACCTCAGAACGACTGGACAGAAGAAACTATTCATTTATTCAAACTATGCCGGAATTATTATACAGTCGGTCTCGGGATGAACTATTCATTGTTTTCTAATGTTTCCAACTTTTGTTTACTACGACTTTTGAATATTGTACATAATGACAAAGAATATCAAACTCAGAGTCTATATCAAGACATTGTTCCTACATCTAAGCGAGTGAACGTCAACAACAGTATGAATTCGTGTGGACGAGAGATTTTTCTATACATAATATTATTTATCCACCAAAAGCGCATGCATGAGTAGATAAAATTTTTCATAGAAGGAAAAAAATCCTAATTAAGAAACGAAAAATGTGCAGTGTCTTGCGATTTGCTCTGCGCAGAGCGATTTCATCTACATGACCGCAGAGTGGTCGACGTTGAGTTCTTCTGTTACATCACTTGTATTCTTTAGATTCCCAGCTTCAGTTTATACCCTGATGTTTTGAGTGTTCTTTTAATACGTGTGTAATCTCAAAAGTTATCGTCCCTTTTACGAAGCTTCTTCAATCACCACTGCACATAGTGCTAAATAGCAGTTCCTGAAATGGATGCAATATCAATGTGGCGAATTGGCTCTGCTGCTCTACGAGCGGTTCTAAATTCGCATAGAATATAAATCAAATATATTGTTGTGTGACATTCTTTCTTCTAGCACTTTATTTGATCCGTCATCATAGGATTTCTTACTTTTTTCACCGTGCAGATCCCAGTACTTATAGCATTCAGTTCCTTTTTTCGTCTACTTTTTGAGCGGCGTGGAATACTGGCTAAGCGAATTTCCTTGAAATCTTGAGAATAGCCTTACTGTGGCGTTCCATAGGACGATGTTGTTGACTGCCGGAAAAAGTGGGTGGTGGAGAGCGGCCCCACGTGCGCCGTGGCCAACACCACAACCACTCAGCCTTGGCGCCCCGTAACATTCGTACAACTGTTTAGAATAAAAATGAAACAAAGAATACGCAATACTTCATTAGCAAGATAGCGAGATAACTTGTTGAAATGATTCATAGCATAGCCACAATTATCTGAATATATTCCAATGCACGACATACATGAAAGATATGAGTCACGACCTAGGCAATTATCGCTCAATGTGCCTGCTGACCGATGTCTATAAAACTCTTCAGTCGAGTCATCCTGAACAGGATTGACTGAACACTAGACGAAGGACAGTCATGCGAACAAGCAGGGTTTTGAAAAGGTAGTACCATAGACCACATCCACACGATCACAAGACTCACTGAAGTTTCAAGAGAGTACAAACAACCACTCTGTCTCACTTTCATCGGTCTGAAGAAAGCCTTTCGCTCAGTGGAAACAGAAGCGGTTGTAGAGGCTCTGGATAATCAGTGTGTCTCTAATCGGTACATAATGATCCTTTTTGACCTGTATAAGCATTTCACAGCCATAATATCTTCATTCTACAAGAATATCACCATCGACATAAGAAGAGGGGTTCGACAAGACGATACAATTTTGCCTTGATTATTTGCTGCCACCCTCCAAAATGTCATGCTAACATTAGACTGGGACGATATGGGAATGAAATTGACGGTCACCAATTAAACCATCTTCGTCGCTGATGATATCGCCCTCATAGCACCAAGCATCAGCCAAGTGGAACGAATGTTGACCGATTTCGACAATGTCTGTGGAGAGATTGGTCTTCAACTAAATCTGACGAAAGCGATGTTCAAGAGGAATGGATGGTGAATGTCCCATTCGCGCTCAACGGAACGAAAATGATGGCTCCAGTTACGTTCATCTAGGTCGTAAAACCAACATGATGAACGACCTGGCTCCAGAGTTGAGCAGGAGGAAACAAGCGATATAGTGAAGAGAACAAAGAAACATCCGACTTTGTGCCCACCTTTTCCACTCGACTATTATTCCTGCCCTAACGCGTGCAGCAGAAACCTGGTCGCTACGCAAGTAGGATGAAAGATCACTTGGCGTTATTGAACGCGCAGTCGAAAGGTCGATGCTAGGAGTATGCCGTATCTCGCAAATAAGAAAAAGGATAGAAGCTCCGACTTACATCAGAGATTGAAGATCAAGGCTGACACGCCAGGGCATCGAAAATAAGGTTGGTCGGACACGTGATGCGCTTCAACGGCAATCGATGGACGAGAGCAGTTACCGAATCTATCTCTCTGGACATCAAGCGCTCTACAGGATGACCACCTACCCGTTGGTCCGATTTCTTCACAAAAGGTATAGGAAAAAAATATGATGCCCAGCTAATCCCTAGAGCGAGGATGACCCACTGGGCTACTCTTGCACGCGATAGGGAACAATGAAAGTGTTGCTGATACCGGCTCGAGTCACTCGACGGTCAACGGGACAGGTGATACAGGTGATTCCAATGTCAATAGGCGAATTCCTACAATGCATAAACCGCGATTACTCTTATAACAGCCCAATATAACAACAGATTACATCTGAGCGCAACGAAATCGTTACCTCTTTGTTATGAGTGCAGTTCCACCTCAAAAAAATCTCTTGTGCTTCTGGAACAAGTTGTCGTCAGTTGCTGTGCAAGTTATATCTGTGCTCTCGCACCACACTCGTTTCACTGAGTAAGAATAAGGAATAGATTTAATACTTAGTGACACGTAAAGTTTGTTTGGACAACTCGTATTAAGTAAGGTCTCAAAATATTGAATTACAGAGTACTACTAATTGATAAATTACACAGGCGAAAATTAATCCTCACTTGAGCGTGGTCCACCATGAAGATTCGTCCCGGACGACAGCGAAAACAGAGATCTCGACAGGCAACTGTGGACTCTCGACTCGTATCATCGGTTCAGAAGAAGACGAATGCGTTAAAACGTTAGTGGAACAGACGTTTCAATGTCGATCTTGTATAAGCTCAATTACGTGAAAAGTTCCTAGTCATACTTGACGAGTTCTTTGAAAGTCAGTTTTGAGAGAATATTGTTAAAGCATATAGTAATAGTGCTTACACCAATCGCAATAGGATGGAGTGTCAACATGAATACTAAAGAATCATCATTCGATAATCACTAACACGTAATAAAAGCTCTGTATAGAAGGACACCGCTAAATGAGGTTCTTGTGTCGAGCGGCACTCCACATAAAAAGATTTGGTTTGACCGACATCGAAGAAGCTCGCAACGAGGACGAACGACTGTGGAAAATCAACGCAGATCATCGATCTCAAAGAGGATGAGCCGTTGAAACGTGCGTTGACGAGAAATTTTGATGCCATAACACTGAGCAGCCTTAGTTACGTTTGAAGAAAATATCGAATAACTTAGCGAGATCCAACCAAATTGAGTTTTTCCAATTATTCTATTTCGTAGAACGACATTCCTCAATTTTTTTCAGCATTTAAGTAAAATTCGTAGAGTTTTGAGTGAAGAATTCTTATGCCGCACGTAAAGTGTTGACTGCTTGGTCTGCCACATTGGACTTCTTAATCGGATACTCACGACATCATTGTCGTAAATGCAATATTAATGAAGCAATAGTACGATTTATAACGACATGATAATGATAGGTATTGACATCATTAAGGCATGGAAAGAAAGAGATAAACATAAGATAATGCAATAAGCATGAGCTTGAGTGTAATGTGATCTTACCACGTGAGAGTCTGACATAATAGTCTGACTTAGATATAACGAACGTAACCTGTAGTAATGAGCTACAATAACGTGATAAATAGGTAGCGAGGAGTTATGAACATTGGATCATAATGATTGCAAGGCTTGTCTAGGAATGCAAAAATGTAAAATACTAGCATGACTTTTGAGAGGGCTGCGTAAGTTGTTGCATAGATAAAATCTCAGATTTGAATTACGAAGGAACCGAATGCAATTTCAGAATATTATCGGATTATTGAACATCTAGCCTTTTCCACTTTGATGTGAGACCTCCTGAATTTTTTTTTCGTAAAAAATAGTAGAAATCTCTATAAAGTAAGTCTTAGTTGATGAGCTCAGAAAATATTTTCTGGGATATTTTTCGCGTCTTCCCATATTTGTGCCACTTGGATTAGTGCAGCAGTTTGACTTAACATCAAGCCTTTTCACCTTTTTTTTGTCCTTTTCTTTCTTGGTGTTAACTTTCTTTTTTCTAAGTGGCTCTGCAGAGACGACGACATCTTATTCCGCGTTGTTATTAGCTGGTGCGAAAGTGAACGTGGTTCATGCATTGTCAAAATTTTGCGTTTGATATTGGATTTATCAAAGAAAGAGGCTCTGGCCATGGGGCTGTGATTCTCCTCGCACAGAAATCAATATAATTCGATGGAATGTTATAACCTCTAGGCCTTAATGTTAAAAAGTCGATTGCGTGTTGTTGTTGCATATAAAGTCAGTGCTGCCATCCTTTCAGACAAGTCTGGCAACAATTCACCGTGATTTGAGTGCGACGTCGAACCATCGATCGGTCATTGATTGATCGGTAAAGGCCGGTAGAAGAAAGGGGCCTAGGGGTCTTGTTGATAAAGGAGGATGTACAGGAGTTCATCGAGACAACTGTCGAAAGTCAGACGGAAACATCATCCAAAAGTAGCGCTACTTAAACTCACTTTGTGATGGGCGGGTTTGTGAGATTAGTGTAATTGAGGTCATTAGTCTTAGAAGGAGAAGTTTGAAACTAGAACGAATAACACATTCATCGTTTATTGACATGGAAACGATGATGACCCAAAACTCAAATACTTACTAATTTTCAAGCAGAAGACGCACCGACGAGTGCTCAGTGTGCAAAAATGGAAGTGCATCGAAAGCGCAGCCGAATTTCAATAAAAAGTGCGTCAGCGCATACTCAAGACCAAAGTCTACATGAAGAGCTCTAATTTAGACCAGAATCGCCATTTATTTAGGATACTAACTGCTGCATTGTATGCTATCAAAAAACGAGAATTGTCTCCTTAGCGTACTTCCGCATGCTCTAATAGAGAAACCTTTAGCCTCTCTGAATTCAGTAGCAACAAGCCGGAATCCTTAAAGTGTCAACGAACTCGCGACAGGTGATATTCTCAAGCATTTCAAATCTGCGGTTTAGGTGCATGATGTTTAGCGCTGTCAACGATAAGTACGGCTCACATCAAAACAATGTGAAATGTGCAGTGGGATCACGTGTGAATACAATCACTTATCCTTACGATTATTTTCGGAATCTAGAACTTCAATTAGAATCCTTGGAAGACTTGCAAGAAAAATTTTTATTCTCTTGCACTCGAATAGTAAAATTTTTCTCGACGTGTCGCTGTGTCTTATGTACGCTTAGAGAACTATTTTGGTCTGGCCTTGAGTTACCGAGCAAATGTTCTTCTAAGTGGGCGCAGAGTGATTGGACGACATCACCACATCGTCTTCTATGAGAGCACTTTACATCTGCAACGAAAAAGTGTATTTCAACACATGCGTTGGCCGTCACTGCCGTTAGGCATATTCTGCAAATCATGTAGTGCTTGAGCGGTCGCATAGTGCCTTCGAACTATCTATCACCTTAGAATGTTTGAGAGTATTGCAGGCGCAGTCACCGAATTGTCCAGACTTGTCCTTCTTGTTCAGGTTTTACAGATGTGCTTACATCACCGAAGATCAAGGGAACGTTCAGAGAAATCTTACTTTCACTGGACTTGTGTTCTAAAGTTTTCGCACTACATAAATCGTTTGATTCTTTTTATATCTTAACGAGGCACATTTACAACCGTGCAAAACCATCACACTGACCCATCATAAAGCTTAGAAAAAAATGTGAGCGTGGCCTAAGAAACATTCGAAACGAGCGGTATAATATTTTAAATAGAATTCTTGAATGTGATTATGTCACAGCGCATGTGGCCCCTACAAATAATTATGGTGGACTGTTATTACCTAAAGGCCACGTGTACTACAGTATCAGGTCAGCGATGTTAACCTGTTCTCTGCGACAGATCTGCCACCAATCTGCCGGTGTCGTAGAAAAGGAAGGATTGGTGAGTCCAGAAACGACTCCTTATGTATTGTAAAGCGTCAGTCACTGCGCTACACATGCCCACACATGCATAGCACAGTGTACTGAGGAGGAGCCGAATGGGAAATGAGAAGAAAAGTTGCTTTAAGTCATAGTTACCAAATATGTTCGAATTTGAGCGTGGTCTTGAGAAATCACTCGAAACGAAAGAAATGGGATTGTTGAAACTTCCTCTGCTCTACTAAGCATTAGATGAAAAAACTTGCCAAACTCTAGAACTAATGATAAGGTTATACAGATTTTACCAATATTTAACTCTCATGTTGTAGGATTAGTTTTCAATGTTGTTTCGACTTTCTAACATTTTTCCGCTTTTAACATTGGTGTATGTTCTTCACGTGAACTATTCTTAAAAATTCAGATCTCAGAAACTTGAATCACGTTATCATCTTCCGAACTTTACCAGAAAAGAAAAACATGAAAAATTGCGGCAGATCGGCTTCAGCGTCCAGAAAGATTTAAGCACTTCGGTGTCAGTTTTATACATGTTGATCCTCAATTAGAGTAAAATGATGCTTAATGAAAATGAATGATAGGGATTCAGTGATACTCTTATTATTTTTGTGGTGAAGTGATGCAGCATTATTTCCACGAAAACCCATAATCACAACGGATCGCTATCATGATAGCGATTCTGCTCCGATTACTCATGAGACAATTTGGTACGCCCAGCTTTCGAACGAATATGAAACTCTCGCCAAATGCAACAGTGAAATACATTGGCAAGCAGCTGAATTCAGCTGATAATATGCGCTTATTGTCTCTTTTCCACACTGGATCTGACTTAATAAATAAGTTGAAGAAGTTTAAATGAATGACGTCTTCGGAGAGCCACCGATAAGCAATCCCCTCTGCGCTTGATAGACTTGAGCATATCGTAATCTCTTAGTAAAATTTGACAAGCCACTTATGGTGACTCTTTGCAATAAACACCCTTGAAATTAAGCTGTTCTGTAGTAAAATTGTGGTACTGTTTGTGTGCTTCAAACTAGTGGGCTCACTGCAGCTCTTAAACTAGGTAGCGCCGTGGATTCTATGAGAGCTTCTTCCTGCGTGCGTCCAAGCGAATAAGTGTATAGGACCGGTAATCAGACTAAACAACAGATACATGAAGCTGCCGGCCAACTGATTTATTCAAATTTGTAACTAACTCAAACACCAAGAACGCGAAATGCTTTTGAAGCTTACTGCGTGTTGTCGGTCACCGTATTAAAGAGACAAAATTGTACCACGGAAGAGTTTATAGATTAGTAGAAAAATTTGGTAACTGTAATGCTAAGATGAGCAATATTTTCGGAGCAGGATGGTGAGATAACAAACGTGTGAACTTTCCACGATGTTGATTTTATTTCGCCACCGAGATCTAAATTTGTTTACGTTTACTCTGAACCAATCGAGTTGACCATCTCAATATCTTGTAGACAAACTTTCCATTTCATCTTTATGATTTCGTGCACTGCAAACGGGGCATTAAAATTTTCCTTTCGATGGACGACAATAGAAGTTTTACGAGCGCCCATCCTCCCAGTCAATTGACGATCATCAGGAGGGCAAATCATGTAGGTGGTATATTTTTTAAAGAGATCCGTTGTCGTGACTGCTGCCAACATGTGCTCAAAAGCCGGGTTCATGAGGTCAGAGAACCGAGAATCAGTATCCCGTATTGAAAACTCTATTGAATGTTAGACTCTCAAATGCTTACAGATTTGATATAAAACACAATTAAATTTTCTAACATCTCTTTATTAGTACTGCGTCAGTGATAGCCAAAATCAAAAAGGTACATTGATCTCTTTTTCGGCAGACTCATAGCTTCTCCTTTACTGCCAACCGATCAATTCAATTTACTCTCAAATACTCTTAGCTGATCACATATGAACGATCTTCTTTCGTTATCACTTATATTCTGCAAGCATATACTAGTGCTGGGAAGAAAGTTCTGGGGCATTTCAATATGCATAAGATAACTCCCATTCATATCATAGGAAGATTACAGCCATATTATTCGTCTTTATTTTTACTTTGTTACGAGCCTCCCTCATATCAAGCGATGCAATCGAAGTTCGTCTTTTGTTGTGTCGTTATTGGAGAAAAGGTCTTTCACAAAAAGCTGCAGTCGATGAAATCAACGAAGCTGAAAACGAAGGCTTAACAAGCATATCTGATGCTGGATGCCGGTTCAATGCTTTAATGACGGAGGTCTTTCCGTTGAAGACGAGTCTCGTTTAGGACGTCCGGCAAAGTTGAACAGCGAAGATCTGATTGCTGCTTTGGAAGACGAAGCGTCGTTTAGTGCTCGCGAAATGGCAACCAAACTTGAGTTTCTCACGCAATTGTGCTAACTCAACTCCACCAATGAAAGCGGTGGCCTTTGTTGCTAAGAAGAGTTACTATTGTTCTATTTTAAGATTCATGCATAAATCCCATTTTTATGCTAGTGGCTAAGAACTTTTTTTGCAACTTAATATCACTGGAATTCATACCTTTCGTTTCGAGTGTTTTCTTAAGACAACGCTCAAATTTAAGTATGCCTGATAGTTATTTTTTTAGCCACTAATGTGATCTGTCATAGAGCACATACAGGGTCTGATATAAGTGCTTCGACCTTGACAGCCTCAACACTCAGGCGGTACCTTTCGTCATTTGCCAATCGTCCCAAGGAAAACCCAGCCCCATCCCATCTCAAGAAAACATTCGAAACGAGATATGTTGACGATACCAGCCAAGGGCAATCGAGTGAGCAACACGGCATATTGATTGATACTTTCACTTAACAGAATGTGTAAAATGTTCGTCGTATGCTTTTATTAATATGGGGTTGGGTTTGCCTGAGAGATTTGGCAAAAGACGAAGGGTACCGCTCTACTAGCGAGACTGCCAAGGTCGAAACACGAGTATCGGCTGTATAAGTCGCCCTATAACAGACCACATGCGTGTCTCAAAAAGTGACTCTCAGGCTTTATCTTTTATGACTGAGTGACGGCTCCTGTGGAAAGGTGATGCTTGCATGTGTGCTGATACGTTAGTTAATTTTTCTCTTCAAATCGCTCTCACAGAACCACTTGGAACAGGAGATTATTTCGAGCTGAAACAGAGCTATTTTTGCTGAACGATGCGAAGCAAGCATGGAAACTCTCAAGTCAGCGTCATGCTCTGCCACACAGCGATGGTCTAAAGAGGAACACAAAATATTGGCGAAAACATTTAGCTGAACAGCTTAGTAGTGAGTTTATTCAGATTATATATCTAAAATACACACTGAATTTTCATTTATTCAAACTCGCAGATCATACGCCGTGGGTCAAGAGTTCTCCCAGAAGTTTTTGCTTATGATACTTAGAAATGATAAAAATCATCAATAAGCATAATTAATGTAAGGGTTCAATTGCTTTGTAAATAATAATGGTCAGATTTTAACACTATTGTTACCGAGGGGCCAAAGGGAACATTCATCATTAGCGAGCAAGCTTTTTTTTTCCATGTGAACATCCGATTCTGTTTCAGATGCGGATTTGTGTAAATCGTTCACCAGTTTTTTCGGTCAAGATCGCTTTGATTCATTCGCGTGTCATCTCACCCCGAACATGATGATATTATGCGTCATGTGAATGAAAATAATGTGCTTTTTGAAGAAGAGAGATGAATGTGTTTATTAAATTATCCTCGCACGATCCTTGCGTGTTTGTGTCTGTGATTTTGTAAGCTGTTAGCGGGATGAATATTCATAGTGTTGCTACTGAATCTTCCGCTATATATCGCCTTGCGGACGGCGCTAATTTCGGCTGGCGGGTTGCTCGGACAGCTAGGAAAAGACGCTGCCGTCGCTTTCTCTAAGACTAATGTGGTAGTTCTCTAATGAAATTCACACTTTCTTCGCTAATAAATGGGCTATCTGGGTCAGTAAATGATCCAGTGTGATGAAACAGACTTCAATAGAGTAATTTCGGATAGAAACAACGTAATTGCTCCATTTATAGGCCACACGTTGAAAGAGAAAAACCGAGTGCTTATGAAAGGACTATATTTAGAACTCTTAATGGACATTTCTGCAATATATCATTTGTGCTTACTTACAAGTCAATCAAATTTCTCTTTCATTTTCTTCACTTTTCATATACCTTCTTGGATAATGCACATAAAATTTAAATACTGGCTAAAAATTAGAAGACAATGAATAGTTCTTCAAAAAAAGTGCTGCTTATTGCATGCGATCCGACTTCATCGATAATTCTCAATATTTTTTTTTGAATATTAGTGTACTTCAGACTCCTTCTCACATCAGTGCCTAATTTTGTGGAAATTCTTTATTCATAGTTATGATATGCGAGAGATGAAGGGATAAGCTTCTTTCCGTAATCTTCACCATGTTTGAGCGCTGCTGTAGAGTCGTATTTTTTACTTTTGCAAAATTTTTGGTAAACATTCGATGAAATCAAGTTGATAAAA
Source organism: Parelaphostrongylus tenuis (assembly GCA_019055375.1). Taxonomy (NCBI): domain Eukaryota; kingdom Metazoa; phylum Nematoda; class Chromadorea; order Rhabditida; family Metastrongylidae; genus Parelaphostrongylus; species Parelaphostrongylus tenuis. The sequence goes on from JAHQIW010003173.1 coordinate 53,222, forward strand.
GACATATTTTATATATAAATTGGCCTGTTTTTTGCGCTCCAACAGTCGAAATGCTATTTTGTTTCACATTCAAACATTTCGCTTAATAAAGTTTTTATTTTGTAAGCAATTTACATTAAGAGATAGGGTAAATCTCAGACATTTCAATAGTGTACTTTGATCTTAGAAAAGACCTCCTTGTAGCACTGTGACAGCCAACAGATTTAGATTTCGGAAAATTTGGATCACTTTCATTGTCCGCACCTGGTTTGACCTTTTAGGAAAGGCGCTTTTTCTGATTCTTTTGAGAAATCCACAAACTGCCTGATAGTTGAAAACTCGTCAACTCTGGAGCTATAGTTCATTGCCAGAATGTCTTCCTCATTCAGCTCCAGTAGTAAAAAAAATATCTTCCAACTTAAGCATTTCTCGCTGAACAAAGCTTTTTCCGCTAGATTTTGGAAATTCTGCGATAACTTGGATTTCGGCTTTTCCCATAGTAACTTTATTTTTGCTAAGACCTCCTTCTTGTAGTGTAGCAATCAAAAGAAGACTACGTTTAGTAGTTAATGGGTATGCTGTAAAAAGCGCGGTGGTTTGGAGCCAATGTCATGAACTCCTACTCTTTGGACTGCGGAACCCAATCTTCTTTCAACTAACTAATGTATGGAAATAGAGAAAACTTATCTTGATTAGCTGACGCGAGGCTGGTAAAGTAGTCGTAGCAATTCGCCTAACGTTTCGGCGACTCGCCTTCTTCAGAGCGTGAGCCTACAAAGTGTTAGTCTATTTGAATGATTCGGAAGATCTTGTTTATATGCTGCCTATGTCATTCTAATACTGCACCACGTCCAGGCTCTGAAGGAGGCGGGTTGCCGAAACGTCAGTCGAATTGCAATGACTACTCTACCAACCTCGCGTAAGCTAATCAAGATAATTTTCTCGATTTCCTTGTATCAGAGAATTATGCCGAGGCTTATGGATAGTTGAACTTTTTTGAATTGTTACAGCGCTCCAAAGAGTTTCTCTCAAAAATTAACTACGTCTTTGAAATTTTTGAGATATGCGCTATACATCGGTTAATTATTGTATGTGGGAAAACTGTATCTGGCTAGAAAACTTTGTATGTGAAATACAGCTTTATTTTGACTGTCGCAATGCAGAAAACAAGCCATCTGAGGAATGAGTTATACCGTTCAAATTCAATTGATAATATAATTTTGAAATCAATTAATGATAATAAATTTATAATAATAATGATAATATAATTTCAAAAAAGTATATAATATTTGAAATCTAACAATATAATTCCAAAGAATTCGTTATGAATTAAAAAAATTGCACTGCGACCGCTAGTGGGGATCTGTACTCGAACAGTAGGCTTAATTTTAGGATCAGAACTTTTCAAGCTATCGACTGACTACAAAAACATAAAGACGATGGGAGAAAATGTTTGATAAAAGGTGGGATTGTAATCTTTTCGCAAGAATATGGTTTTTTGCCTGTAATGAAATAATTTCAAACAGCATTATCGTTGATCTTGCTAAAATCATTCATATAAGATTGTCATCAGCGATATTTCATCGTTATCCGTCGATCGTGTTCCTCTGAGTACTTGATTGGCCTGAATTTATTCTGGAGCACGCACCACTGGTCGTAGCCGTCGGAGCGGCGCACCCAGCTGTGGGTCACAATGTCCCTCATTGTCCGTGAAGGATTTATTTGATTCCCTTCTCACTTACATTATCGTATGCGCGAAAGCAATACATTGGCCGATCAGGTGGCTACTGAGTCTGCACAAATAAGCATAGTTGGGGAACAAAATCAAATTAACTGCTATTCTTCTTCATCAAATAACGTAGAGTACTAGGATACGTACGTGTCCTCATGGTATATCAAATTAGTGTTCCTGTTCTACCAGACCAAAGGGGAACCGAATTTCTGAACATGTAGACATAGAACGCTTTGTGGCAAGGGTTTGCCGTACAGGGTCAGTGGTAGAATCCTAGTTCGACCTAAGACGGCCAATGCATCAAAACTGTGGTGCCAGCTCAGTGATAAGCCAGAGCTCGATTAAGTCTTCCAATGCACCAAAGCTTGTAGCAAGGATTTGCAGCCAATGCATTAAATTATATGTGGACGTTCAGTGGCTTTGCATAGTGTGGTGAATGTTCAGTGGATTATCATTTGATCCATGGATTGTCTTGGTATGATCAAATCTAACCTTTGTGCCGTCACGGGATGTAGTTCCAAGTTGAGGCGGATATTCCCTTTGAAGTGGCAAGTTACATTGCCGGGTTCGGCGGGCTGAACTTTGGACTGCGTGATCGATTGATCAGCTGCCAACTTGTGCCTTGTAACGGACAAGAGCACAAAGTTTAAACCCTTTATACGGGTTATATCAAATAGTAGGGTGGAACCAGACAATATAGTAGAACCAAACAACCTATGATATACATATATCATCATAATAATAAAGGATAAAAAAGGATAAAGCTCTCGGCGTTGATCAATCCCTGAGGGATGCGCCATGCATTCGACTTCCATTTTTAACTTCGTTTGAGGCGACAGAATGCATATCTGGCCTTTACAATGACTCGCGGAAGCCTCCCGCTGAACCAAGTCAGTGCTACTTATCCTCCCAGACAAGTCTGAGACCTGTTTGGTACCAATTTACCGACCCCGGAGGGATGGATGGCTTGGTGAGCCATGAGCGCGAGATCGAACCATTGCCCTCGTTTGCGACGCAGGGCACCTCTAACCACTGCGCCACATGCGCTCTTTTTCATCATATTAATAGTAAGATAATAATATGTGCATGATTGCGACATATCGTTATGTGAGTATGATTAAATGATACGTATCTTCGTTTGACGATATTATGAACGTTGTATTTGACGGAGCATGACTAGGTGGTGGAACCCGTTTGGGTGAAAACTGAACCATTGTCTAATAAGATCTTTATCAACAACCCCTTGTCTGCTCGGAGGAGCACTTTATTTTACTTATGAATGCTAAATCAAACACACATGAAAATACTGCTTCATTTGAGAAGCTTGCTAAATAAAGCAGGCTTTTATAACGATAAAGCTCTACGGGTGAGCATTCGAGCACTCTCATTACATGAACACAAAACTTCATAGCTTCACCGAAAATCACCAACCGCTTAGTTTAATTTCTTATTAAACAAAGGGTCGCATGTGGCGCAGTGATTAAAAGCGCGCTGCGTCTCACAGAAGAGCGATGACTCGATATCGCTCTAATGGATTACCAAGCCATCAATCTTTCCGGCCTCGGAAAAGTGGTACCGGACTGGTCGCGACTTGTCTGAGAGGATGAGTAGCTCTGATTCGATTCCACGGCAGGCCACCTTGACTCATTGTAAAAGCCAGGTATGCATTCAGTCACCTCAAACGAAGTTGGAAATTGAAGGCGAATGCATGTCACATCCATCAGGGATTGATCAGCGCCTAGAGTTTCATCCTTTATCAAAAAATTATAACTGATAACACATGAAATATCTTGTTTCGTTATCACTTGTACTTATGTCAGCATAAATTGCCTGTGTGATTCATTTACAAATGTAAGTATACAGGAAGGTGTTGCTGACATGTAAGTTGGTGCGTTATTCAATTTTTCGCTTCAGATATACAAAATCATTTAGATTTGAAAACACAGTCTGTGTAACGTTACCAAAAACGAATGAGAGCGTCGAGTCAGCGTCACACGCTGCCATAACGCAATCTCCTCAAGAGAAAGAACGATAGCAAAGCAATTAGGAGATGGTAAATCATGCACCAGATAAAGTAAGAAACAGTGGTGGAGAGAATATGCTTCACAAGCCAATCACCAAAGTGAGTTTATTCACAAGACATTTCTGAGCCATACATTCAACCATGCTATGCATTGAGGACTTAAACTTCCTCACATGTTTTGCGTATGAGACTTAGATATAATCGCATGCTGTGGTAGACGTGCTGAATGTAAGAGTTAATCCACATTAAAGGCAATAATTATCACGTTTTATCACCAGTGGGAATAGTGCTAGTAGTGTATAAAGAGTGGCCAAGCAGAAAGGCGCCATTAAATAAATTACATAACTTCACCGTAAATACTGTTTTGAACTTTATTTCTGTCAATCAACTCAAAACTGGAGAAGCACTAAGAATAAGCGAACTAAATTTCTGGTATAGATTTGAGACGGGCTTTCTTGCCTTAGGAATCCATAAACAAAGAGAATTTGCTTGCTAAAGACTGGTTATGACTTCTATTTCATTACAGCAAAGGTAAAGTGCGGGTTCGAATCTCACCTAAGGTTAGGGACTTTGTGCATATCGTTCAACATCGTTGGATATCTCGGCGATCAATTTTTCGGGTTATAACGTTGATCAATAATCCATTATAATGCATTTTCGGACGACACCATAACCAGTGCCGCATGCAAAACGTGAGTTTAGCTGCTTAGTATGGGTTTTTTCTTTGTTTTGGAAAAAACTCCTCCTTCCTCTTATCATTGTGGTAATTCATAACTTCTCCAGGCAACTTTCTGTGTATATATAACCGTTAGGTGAGAAGAATGCTTTGAATGCGAAACGTCATTTTATTATCGCTCCTATAACGGACTATGAAGACCACTTCAAAAACAAAATATGGCTTCGAAATCGATGAGATTTGCGCTGCGGAATGAGCAACAGGATAGTAAAACCTTCTCAACTATTTCGAGAGCTCGCTTAAAATTAATGCCTAGTGACAGCATATTTTAAGCTTTTTGTGAGGTCTGTTATGGCACTTGCAAGGCAGTAGACACGTGTTTCGACTTTTCAGCCTCATTACTAGCATAGTGCCTTTCGGTTCAGTTAGTTTCTCAAGGACGTGCCCTCCCCTCCCTATATAGAGGATTCTACGTCGAGCTTTTTACATTGGACGTACGGTAAAACATCACCGTGACGTTTTGCAGGGTAACTGATCGTCAACTTCATGGCTTGCTGCTGTTACAGAGCATATGCAACAACAACTTTCAGTCGACTAGGTTTCGACCTCGCAGAAAATTAATACGTCCTTACGGCACACTTTGAACCTTTCATCAGGTGTGTTGTCGCACTTACGAAAATTTGATATTAATCGAGGTCTCAAAGTAGTAGAATCAAGGGTATCATTCCATATGCTCTGTAACAGCCGTAAGCCACAATCAGTCGCTCTAAAAGAAATCCACGGTATTACGGTTCGTTGAGTGTAAAATTATTTCGACGTTGAATTCTCTATATAGAGGGTATGCACTCGCAGATCTGACTGAACCGAAAGTCACCGTGCTACTGACAAGGCTCGAAGGCCGAAACACTTAACTAGCATTTATGAAACACTTAACCGGAAACGATTAATTAAGAATTCGTGCAATTTATACAGCGGCTATATACCGGTAGTGTGTTGAATAATGTTTGTCTGATCTCGTCTCAAATATCTTTTATGTCACACGTGGTGAGTAGACAAAAAGATGCTGTAAAATAGAGCTATGAACGCGTCTATCAAAGTATCTTCTCACAGTCACCCTGTGTCTGTTGGAATACTTGCCACTGAGCTGGTAACAGGCTTTGTTGTTTTATCATTATTATCATGTTCTCGCCACTAGAAGCATTATGAGGCACCTTGGTGTCCATAAGGTCTTCCTGACCGAAATGTTGTCATCAACACTTTCCATCAGATATCTTTTGAATCTTGCTTATAATTAGTGCACCCTGACAGCACATTTTAGGCTTTTTTGTGAGGCCTGTTATAACACCCACAAAGCGCTATACACGCATTTCGGTATTTCAGCCTCATCAGTATCACGGTACTCATAGTTTGAGCCAATCCCTTGTAGAGGGTGGTATACCATCTACATATGAAGGGCCGTAACAGGTGTTTAGCATTTTGAAACTGCCATAACAGACCTCATGAAAGGCTTAGTGTATGCTGTCAAGATGTATTAGTTTTAAGCGAGGCCCTAAAGAACAGCCGAATTTGAAGGTTTTTTTTCGACATTTGCAACTTCAGGGAGCAGAAGAGATGATTTGCCGAGGAAGCAGTATCACGGCTGTCTAATCGATGTGGTGTAGTGGTCCAGCTTACTTTGTCCAACATTAAGCAAGTCGACAATGAATTGTAAGCAGTCGAGCGTTATCGTGGAAAAGGTAACGCTGTGTTGTTTTGGACGCCTCTCGCGCACTTCTGCGGAAGACTGCGGTAGTTTCCCCTCGTAATGTCAACACTGATTGTCTGTTTGTTGACGAGCACTTTTCAAGGCAGCATTTCTTGCCAGTCCTAAAAAACTGAGAGTAGAATCTTTCCAGCATAAACATTGGAATTTGGGCGAAGTGGCGGATCATTGCGAGGTCAGCCATTAGTTATGCTTGTGTTCTCGAAGCAGACGCAGGACTCATCTAAAATAATGAAGCATGTCCAAAAGTCCTGCATGCGTCGTCGCAATAGAAACTTCTGCAAGGTTCACGGGTGGAGCGCGGTGGTGATTAGTCAGTGCATGAAATGCTTGGGACTTCGACACCCTATTTCATTTAGATGGCGAGCGATGGCGATCCGATCGTATACAAGTGTCTGAGCCAAATTTCTGTTACTAGCAACCTGATACAGTTTTAGCTCTTAGCGATGAAGGTGTTCGTCAAAGGTGACTGGCGTGCCAGAATGTGGCCTGTTTTGATAACTCGTATCGTCTTCGTCGAAGTGTTTGAACCAGAGGTTTACTGCCTCCTCGGTAGTAGTGCCTGGCGTAAATGCGATGCTTAATCTTTCCGACCGCCCTTTTACCACTATTCTCCGATTCAAATTCGTTATGCATAATCAGGCGTAAGTGACCCTGACCCATTTCGATTCTCAGTTAGTTAAATCGCCACAAGCGTGCTCTTTTATACCCCCTAGCTTGATCTAGTAGATTGTTCTCCAACGTACCATACTGCTTTGTCAATAACCTTCTTTAAATACAGGGAGACTAATAAAACAATAATGCGAAAGAAATTATGGGAGAACTCAAAAAATTCGATTCATACAATATCGTACATTCGTACATTCGATACAACGTGGGGGATTCCATCATCTGACTTGCGGTGATTTGCCATTTAGCGTCGATTCCTTTGTATGTAGGGGTATATCCCTCTGCGAGAGCTCGCCTGAACATTAGGACAACAACCAGAACTAAACACCGTGCTACTGATAGTTTTAAGGACGAAACAGGCCCGTCTAGCACTGTATATGCCCCATATCAGACCTCACAAAAGGCTCAAAACATGCTTTCACATTAGGAGATGCTGTAGAAGTTGAAGTCGAAGAAACATCTTCTGAAATGCGTGGTTTCTAGATGCAACTTATATGAGAAAGTTCTAGAGTGCTGTCGGAGTACGCTTCTATAGAGTTTGCCACTCAGCATTTTGAGGAGTACTATCTCAGAAAAGATGCATACTTGTGACCCTACCGCATTGTTTCTACTGCTCAAAATATTCATTCAACGGTTATCAACTAATATGATCAGCATAAGTTAATTGCAATTCTTACTATTTCACACGTTACTACAGATTAGTAATTCATCTCTGTTGAAAAGACTTTGCACTTTTTGCAGACAAAATTGATATTTTCTGCTTTTTCACCAAACCATCAGTAGTTGTTTCACAGCTTGACGAACAGTGATTTTGTACAGGACTTCGTTTCTAGAGAGTCTTGTCAGTGCATACACTCAACATAGGAAAAATACTCCTTGCTTTTGAGAGCTAAATTGCTAGTGGAACTTCACAGCGGGTTTTTGGCAGTCATATAGAAAAGCTTACGTGGCAAAAACACTTCACCTTCAAGAAATGATGACATATCACCGAGGAGATTTTTGACGGATTTTTGGCAGGAAGATAGCACTTGCTTTTCAACAAACTCTGCTTTTCCCGTAATAAAATGACCAGAAGTTGAACACAATTTCAGCTCTTGGTATGCATTCTTGTCACTGATCTTGTGCGTGAGACCGTCTTTTCTCACTCCTTTTTGTTATCGGCGTAGCTATTTGTCTGTTCTGTCAACAGTGAGCAACCACGATGGATCAATTTTGAGTTATGTTGACGTCTCTCAGATCTTGGAAGACTCGAAGGCAAAACACAAGGTGGTCTTGTAACAGATTCTTTTCCTCTAATTGTGGATGAAGTAGCAAAGATTAACAATTACTGACTAACAGAAATCAGTCGTGGACGTGCAGAGCAGAGCCACCCAACAACTTGTCGTTTTGAATAGCTTGGCAAATGGGCTGAAATCTTCAAAAAAAAACAGCTTGAAAATATAGAAGCCCTAATGTAGCTCTATACCGTCATGCACAACATCATTGTCCAGCATAACTGACATCAACTGACGCAAATTTTCGATAACTCTTTTCTTTTCAGTAGATGTTCTTAACCAATGACCACGTCGTCTGTTCGCTAAGCAGCCACTAGCGAATTAGCTTTTTACGTGAAAAACTACACCAATGAAAGTGTTAATAGAGAATTACTCGAAACTTAAGCGCAATATACTTGTCGAAATGCTTATATTTACATAGCAATGGGTTTTTTCAAGGTGTAATTTGTGCAAATTTTTCACTTCTAGGCTTTACCATTTCTGAATCCATTGTACTTCAGGAAATCCCTCCGGCAAAGGGAGATGATGGAGTGCGCGATCAAAAATCAAAAGAGGTCTTGTGCCTGATTATAAAATGTACGATGAGCATGTGCTAGCCTCACTTCTGAAGGTCAACATTCTATTGAGAAGCATTTTACTGAATTCTTACTTGGTAATTAATGGCAACCTTTTTCAAAGACGAAATTACTGCACAATCAATCGTAATTATTTCCGCAGTGTGTATTGTTACTTTTCTGCAAAAGTTAGGACTTGGAGTGATTTCAAAGAAGGCTTTAGGCCAATTTGATGCAATTTTTCTTGTGAACAAAGTATCGGCCTAGACTGAGTTTTGAATTATCTGATATTCAGTTCAAAGTAATGGTAATCTTCGAGCTATGAAGAGTTTAAACGATGTTAGAGCACATTTTGAAATTGGAAAATTGGCTTACTCCCTAGATAAAATGTGAGAATCCTCGTGCTCTGGTAGTTCGTTTCGTTTTTTAGTTTTTATAAAGAGAAACTTGGGAGGGGAGGACGAGGTGGAGTAGGAAGAGGGGGGGGGGTAATGAAATAGACAGTGGAAATACTAATAGCAGTCAGAGCTTATTAAAGCTGTAGTCAAAGTTTTTCTAAGCATATACTCCGCTTATGGTGTTCTCTTTGAAATAGTAGTGTTTTTTGTTTTTAGAATTACCTAAGAAGTATTCCGAGCAACATTCTTTTGAATAGCAAATATGAGGTGGACGAGCGAGGTAGTGGACGAAGCGGACCATAAAAAAGGTTTGCTTTATTTAATTTGTTAAAACTCAGGATTTTTATATTCGGCCCTACCTCCTTTTCATGTTGGGCACACTTTTCGAGGACTCTAGATAATTAAAAAAATTTGGTTTTGTTATTTGAGGAATGTACACAATCATTCAAAGTGAGCTCTCAATTCTAAATTTATGCGGCATAGAAATTCTTAACGGATCCAAAATTTACATTCACGTGCTGCGATATGTTGAAACATCAATATGATTATAGAAAAAAATCCGCCTGATGATTGCCTAAAATTATAACACATCGGAGATCGTTTGAAAAATTCAGTGCCCATAGGCACGATTGCGAGACTTAAAAAATTTTCTCAAGTCCAAAGACGTGGGAAACTAAAAATAGAAGGAAGATTTCAAGATATCGGTTTACCATATCATTACTGAATATTGATTACGAAATCATTGCACCACTAAGCCACAGTGTGAGCGTTCGCCAATGTGTTGAAGCACTTAACTCTGACTGAAAAAATAAATACTTACGCCTTGAGATCTCCAAAAATCCAAACTACTTATCAGCAATTCATGAAAAGCTAAATTTGTGTAAAAAATTTATAAGTTTTGGTGTTGTTTATGATAATCAATTACTTCGAGCACAAGTCGAGAAAAAATAGACACGCTAAAGGAGGCCATAATTTCCGCACCAACTCACTTCTCTAGAGGTCACGTTACGATGTGCGTCAATGAAGTCACATATGCTGAGCGGTGAATTCTAGTATTTTGAAGTTCAGAAATAGTACAAACAATTATACCTTTTGTTTTTTCTTCTTTCTTCCGTCGTTAATTGTAATAGGTTGGGAAAAGAGTTCTCAGAAATAAGGAGATAAATTATATACCAATCAACGCTGGAGATGACGGACTTTCAAATGAACCTCTAAACACAAAAAATGGCCAATACCCAAAAATAGTTACAAGCATTTTTTCAGAACTTTCCCCCAACCTATTACCATTGCTTGCTTAGATATCAATAGAGGGCTGGTGACTAGAGATTTCACAGCATATTGCTAATTATAGTCCTCTTCATGTTACTGCAGTACTGGCGCGTTTCAATTCTAGTGTTAACAAACACGAGGCTGTGTAATTATATGCAAATCAATATTTTTCCAAAATATGCAAATAGCACGACATCAGCACAAAATTTATATCACTTAAAGAAACACCATCGAGTGGGGATGCTTTACTGGAGCGTTGTTTTACGTATGGGAATCCACACGAAACGGCAAAGAAACCCACGGCGCTTGCTAGTTAGCTGTGGACTGTCGTCGAACCAAGGTTCTCAAAGAGAGGAAAACGTCAAAACGGTGCTTAACCTTGTGGTAGCTCAACAGTTCAGGAGAGCAATAGAAAGATGAAAGCCCTCAGTTCTGAACTATCTCTAAGGGATGGACCGTGCATTCGTCTTCAATTCTTAGCTTCGCTCGAGGTGACTGAATGCATATCTGACCTTTACAATGACGTCGCGGTTACCTATCGAGTATCTTTGTCGAGTCGATGCTGCTATCTTCTCGGACAAGTCTAGTGCAACGTTACCGACTCTGGAAGGATGGAAGGCTTGGTGAGCCTTAAGCGCGGTATCGAACCATCAGCTGTCGATCTGATCGATCATGTGTGCCGGAGAACACTTCTAACCATTGCGCTGCAGCCGCTCAACAGAGGCGGTAGTGATTACTTCTTTTCAAGCTTGGATGATATTCAATTCGTTGCAGATCGTTGGCTGTCGTAGATTGCTGAGTCTGCTTCCTACGTCGCATCCGATTTTGCTTGTAAAATTGTTGGACTTACTGAACATGATCGTCAGCTCTCCCGAATCAAAAATGAGCCCTTCAGCGCTGCCCGTTCGTCTGGCTCCCAGTTTTCTTGGTACTGTTGGTAAGTGCCCGTCTTTTGACTGCTTTATTATATAGAACTAGTTGAAATATGATGGGGGTGGGAATTTGATGGAAAGAAATAGTCTCTCTTATATTAAGTCCCAAGATTAATGTGATTAACCCTTTGACGACATGTGTACCAAAATGGTACACTGGTGTTTGCATGGTTTTCTTGTCAGTCACAAATCTAACACTAGACTTTCAGTAGTTATTGGATAGCTTAGAAAAATGCGGTTCTATCGCTGGGCTTGGTTTCTAAAAAGGCTCTCCTAACGCGGTGTAACATCGAAAAGCATGACGTTTTGCCTCCAGAATGTATAATTTTGCGATCAAGTGTGAAATATGACATTATTTTCTCTGCTACAGCAAATAATGAAAGCTTCTCGAAAATCAAACAAAATGTAGAGTGACGGAATGCAAGCTATAGAATAACTGGAAAAAACTAGCTGAAGTCAGATCGATTTGGTATCAATTTACGACGAAGGGATAAGAAGCTGGGTTCATCTTCGGTTCAGTGACACTCCTTTATTAATGCAAACGAATATCTCTACCACAGTACCATTCACGCTTGCGCATATGTAGACAGATGTTATATAATGGGGCAGACATCGTCTAACGATTGATTTGGAGAAATTATATAAAGATATCATGTTTCAGAATTTCGACACGAAATTTAAATCGAACTATTATGTAGCTCCGATAGCAATGCGGATGCGATGTGGATTTGTAATGCGTAGCGCATGGCTTAAATACGTATATACGTTAGCGTCTTGATAAGGAGAAAGCATTCAGTGAGAATAAGTGCGCACTGGAGCATTATGAATTCTACCTATCATGAGTTTGTTGGCAAAAAATTCTCTTGCATTATGCGCAACAGGAACTA
>JAHQIW010003174.1:0-60591 GCA_019055375.1 Parelaphostrongylus tenuis
GGAGTGTATCTAATATATGACGAAACGAAATTGTGAATAATTATACGATGAGATTCAGACCGATCGCATTTGAGCTCTCATTGTATTAGTTCCTGTTGCGCATAATGCAAGAAAATTTTTTGCCAACAAACTCATGATAGGTAGAATTCTATAATGCTCTTCAGTGCGCACTCATTCTCACTGAATGTTTTCTCCTTCTCAAGACGCTAACGTATATACGTATTTATGCCATGCGCGACGCCTTACAAATCCACATCGCATCCGCATTGCTATCGGAGCTACATAATAGTTCGATTTAAATTTCGTTTCGAAAATTTGAAACATGATATCTTTGTAGAATTTCTCCAAATCAATCGTTAGGAAATATCTGCCCCATTATGTAACATCTGTATATATATATGTAAGGCGTGAATGGCATTGTGCCAGAGATATTCGCTTGCATTGATAAAGGAGTGCCACTGAACCGAAGATGAACCCAGCTTCTTATCCCTTTGTCGTCGTAAATTGATACCAAATCGATCTGACTTCAGCTAGTTTTTTCCAGTTATTCTATAGCTTGCATTCCGTCACTCTACATTTTGTTTGATTTTCGAGAAGCTTTCATTATTTGCTGTAGCAGAGAAAATAATGTCATATTTCACACTTGATCGCAAAATTATACATTCTGGAGGCAAAACGTCATGCTTTTCGATGTTACACCGCGTTAGGAGAGCCTTTTTAGAAACCAAGCCCAGCGATAGAACCGCATTTTTCTAAGCTATCCAATAACTACTGAAAGTCTAGTGTTAGATTTGTGACTGACAAGAAAACCATGCAAACACCAGTGTACCATTTTTGGTACACATGTCGTCAAAGAGTTAATCACATTAATCTTGGGACTTAATATAAGAGAGACTATTTCTTTCCATCAAATTCCCACCCCCATCATATTTCAACTAGTTCTATATAATAAAGCAGTCAAAAGACGGGCACTTACTAACAGTACTAAGAAAACTGGGAGCCAGACAAACGGGCAGCTCTGAAGGGCTAATTTTTGATTCGGGAGAGCTGGCGATCATGTTCACTAACTCCAACAATTTTATAAGCAGGATCAGATGCGACGTAGGAAGCAGACTCAGCCACCTACGACAGCCAACGATCTGCAACGAGTCGAATATCATTCAAGCTTGATAAAAAGTAATCACTACTGCCTCTGTTGAGCGGGTGCACCGCAATGGTTAGAAGCGTTTTGCGGCACACATGATCGATCAGCCGACAGCTGATGGTTCGACACCGCTCTTAAAGCTCACCAAGCCTTCCATCCTTCCAGGGTCGGTAACGTTGCACTAGAATTGCTGAGAAGATAGCAGCATCGACTTCATACGTCGATAGGCTACCGCGTGTCATTTAAAGGTCAGATATGCATTCAGTCACCTCGAGCGAAGCTAAGAAATGGAGACGAATGCGCGACCCATCCCTTAGAGATAGTTCAGAGCTAAGGGCTTCATCCTTTTTTATGCTGTACCAAATTGTTGAGCTACCACGAGGTTAAGCTCAGTTTTGACGTTTTCCTCCCTTTGAAAACGTTGGTTCGGCGACTGTCCACAGGCGCTCTAACAAGTGTCGTGTGTTTCCTTGCCGCTTCGTGTGGATTCTCATGCGAACAACAGCGCTCCAGAGAAGCATCCCACTCGATGGTGTTTCTTTAAGCAAAGTAAATTTTATGCCAATGTCGTAATGGTTACATATTTCAAAAAAATATTGATCTGCAGAAAATTACACAGCCTTCGGTTCGTTAAACTGAAATTGGTACGCGCCAATACTGCAGTAACATGAAGAGGACTATAAGTAGTAAAGGTTATGAAAACTCTAGTCACCAGCCCTCTATTGATTTGCATGCAAGCAATGGTAATAGGTTGGGGAAAAGTTCTGAAAAAATGCTTGTAACTATTTTTGGGTGTCGGCCATTTTTTGTGTTTTGGGGTTCATTTGAAAGCCCGTCTTCTCCCGCGTTGATTGGTATATAATTTATCTACTTATTTCTCAGAACTTTTCTCCCAACCTATCACAGTTAACATCGGAAGAAAGTAGAAAAAACACGAGGAATAATTGCTTGTACTATTTCTGAACTTCATAATAGTAGATTTCACCGCTCAGCATATCGGATTTCATTCAGCGCACATCGTAACGTGACCTCTAGAGAGGTCAGTTAATGCGGAAATCATGACCTCCTTCAACTTGTCTATTTTCTCTTGACTTGTGGTCGAAGTGATTGATTATCATAAACAGCACCAAACCTTGTAAATTTTCGAATATAAATTTAGCTTTTCATGAATTGCTGATAGGTATTTTGGGTTTTTGGAAATCTCAAGGCGCAACTATTCACTTTTTCGGTCAGAGTTAGCGCTTCAACACATTGGCGAACAACCAATCACACTGTGGCTTAGTGGTGCATCGATTTCGTAATCAATATTCAGTAATGATATGGTAAACTGATATCTTGAGATCTTCGTTCTTTTTTAGTTTCCCAGGTCTAGTGGCTTGAAAAAATTTTTTAAAGGTGTAATAATCGTGCCTATGGACACTAAATTTTTCAAACATCTCCAGTGCGTTATAATTTTGAGCAATCATCACGTGGATATTTTTCTATAATCATGTTGATATTGTCAACATGTCGCAGCACATGTGAATTTTGGATCCGTTAAGAATTTCTATGCCGCACAAAATTAGAATTGAGAGCTCATTTTGAAATATTGTGTACTTTCTTTAAAGAAGATAAAAACCAATTTGTTCCTTAATTATGTAGAGTCCTTAATAAGTGTGCCACAGCATGAAAAGGAGTTAGGTCCGGTTATAAAAATCCTGACTTTTCACAAATTAAATGAAGCAAACCTTTTTTTTATGGTCCGCTTCGTCCACTACCTCTTCCGTCCACCTCATAACTGCTATTCAATAGAATGTTGCTCGGAATACTTCTTAGGTAATTCTAAAAACAGAAAACACTACTATCTCGAAGAGAACATCATAAGCGGAGTACATGCTTGGAAAAATTTTGACTACATCTCTAATAAGCACTGACTGCTATTATGTGATTTCCACTGTCTTTTTCGTTAAACCCCCCCCTCTTTATACTCCACCTCGTCCTGCCCTCCTGAGCTTCTCTTTATGAAACCTAAAAAACGAAACGAACTACCAGAGCACGAGGTTTCTCACATTCCAACTAGGAAGTAAGCCAATTTTCCAATTTCAAAACGTGTTCTTTAACGTCGTTTGAGCTCTTCATAGCTCAAAGATTATCATTACTTTGACTTGATTTCGGATGATTCAAAACTCAGTCTACGCGGATATTTTGT
This sequence comes from Parelaphostrongylus tenuis, assembly GCA_019055375.1. Classification (NCBI taxonomy): domain Eukaryota; kingdom Metazoa; phylum Nematoda; class Chromadorea; order Rhabditida; family Metastrongylidae; genus Parelaphostrongylus; species Parelaphostrongylus tenuis. The sequence goes on from JAHQIW010003174.1 coordinate 3,333, forward strand.
TCACAAGAAAATTGCATCAAATCGACCTAAAGTTTTCTATGAAATCATTCCAAGTGCTAGCACTTGCAGAAAAGTAACAATAAACATTGCGGAAATGATTACGATTGATTGTGCAGTAATTTCGTCTTTGAAAAAGGTTATCATTAATTACCAAGTAAGAATTCATGAAAAGGCTTCTCAATAGAGAAATGTTGACCTTCAGAACTGAAGCTAGCACATGCGCATCGTACATTTTATGATCAGGCACAAGACCTCTTTCAATTTTTGACCGGCACTCCATCATCTCCCTTTGCCAGAGGGATTTCCTGAAGTACAATGAATTCAGAAATGGTAAAGCCTAGAATGAAAAATCTGCACAAAATTACACCTTGAAAAAACCCATTGTTCTGGTAAATACAAGAATTTCGACAACATATTGCGCTTAAGTTTAGAGTAATTCTCTCTTAACACTTTCATTGGTGTAATTTTTCACATAAAAAGCTAATTCACTAGTGGCTGGTTAGCGAACAGACGACGTGATCATTGTCTAAGAACGTCCATTGAAAGGAAAAGAGTTATGAAAATTTGCGTTAGCTAATGTCAGTCATGCTGGACAATGATGTTGTGCATGACGGTATAGAGCTACATAAGCTTCTATATTCTCAAGCAGTGCACAAATTTGCCAAGCTATTCAAAACGGCGAGTTGTTGCGCGGCTCTGCTCTGCACGTCAACGACTAATCTCTCCTAGTCACTAATTTTTAATCTTTGCTACTTCATTACCATTGTATAAATTGCACAAATCTTTAATTAGTCGCTTCAGATTAATCATTGCCACTTTAACCTTCAACATTCCGAGTATCTTTGTCGCTAAATGGGTCTTCTTACTACGATTTTAGTAGTTATTCGGAAGCTAACATCTCGATAATTCCAATACTCCGCTTCGTTTTTACACATATTTTCAGTGCCCTGCAGCAGTGAAAAATGATTATTTTCCACGCTTTTAGGGCCTTGTTTGCGCGGCAAAGGTCTTTTTCATAAATGCTAGTTAACTGTTCTGACCTTTGAGCCTTCTCACTAGCACGGTGCATTTCGGTTCATTCAGTTCTACGAGTGCATACCCTCTATAGTAGAGAATCGAAAGTCAGAAAGATTTTACAATCAGCATACCGTGATACCGTGGATTTCCTTTAGAGTGACTGATTGTCGAGTGCATGGCTTACGGCTGTTACAGAGCATATGGAATCGACTATTTTGAGACCTCGATTAATATCAAATTTTCATAAGTACCACAACACACCTGATGAAACAAAGTATGTCGTGAGGATGTCTTAATTTTTTGCGAGGTCGAAACCTAGTTGACTGAAAGTTGTTGTTATATAGGCTCCGTAACAGCCGCAAGCCATGAAATTGACGATCAATTCCCTTAAAAGGACGTCACGGTGATTCTTTTTCCGTAGGTCCGATGTAAAAAGTTCGACTTAGAATCCTGTATATAGTGGAAGTACGTCTTTGAGAAACTGACTAAACCGAAAGGCATTGTGCCATTAATGAGGCAGAAAGGTCGAAACACGTGTCTACTGCCATGCAAGTGCCATAACAGACCCCACGAAAGACTTGAAATAAGCTGTCACTTAGCATTAATTTTAAGCGAGCTCTCAAAATAGTCGAGAAGGTTTTACCATCCTATTGCTTATTCAGTAGCGCAAATCTCATCGTTTCGAACCCAAATTTTGTCTCTGAAGTGGTCTTTATAGTGCGTTGTAGGAGCGAAAATAAAGTGAGCTTCCGCATTTGAAGCATTCTTCTCACCAAACGGTTATATATGCACAAAAAAGAGTGTAGAAAAGTTATGAAGTACCAGAATGATACGAGGAAGGGGAAGTTTTTTCCAAAAAAACAAAAAACCCTTATTAAGCAGCTAAACTCGCGTTTCGCATGCGGTACTGATTATGGTGTCATCCGAAAAGCATTATAATGGAATATTGATCGACGTTATAACCCCGCAAAATTGATCGCCGAGATATCCAATAATGTTGAACGATATGCAGAGCCCTTAACCTCAGATGAGATTCGAACCCGCATTTCACCTTTACTGTGAATCAAGTAGAAGTCATAATCAGTCTCCAGCAAGCAGATTCTCTTTGTTTATGAATTTCTAAGGCAAGAAAGCAAATCTCAAATCTATACCAGATATTTAGTCGCATTGTGGTATCTTCGTAGTTCGGAACAGTTGTCTTGCGTAGCCGCCAAATACATTTCAGTAAGTTCACGTTATTCTTCGTGTCTTTCCGTTTTTGAATTCATTGACAGAAATAAAGTTTCAAAATAGTATTTAAGGAGAAGCTAGGTAATTATTTTGATAGCGCCTTTTTGCTTGGCCACTCTTAATCACACCCCACTAGCACTATTCCCACTGGTGATAAAGCCTGATAATTACTGCTTTAATGTGGGTTAACTCTTACATTCAGTACGTTTACCGCTGCATGCGAAAACTAAGCCTCATACCCAAAACATGTGAGGAAGTCTTACTCCTCGATGCATAGCAATGGTTGAATGTATGGCTCAGAAATGTCTTGTGAATAAACTCACTTTGGTAATTGGGTGAAGCATATTCTCTCCACCATTGTCTTTTACTTTATCTGGTGCATGATTTACCATCTCCTGACTGCTTTGCTATCGTTCTTTCTCTTGAGGAGATTGCGTTCTGGCAGCGTGTGACGCTGACTCAACGCTTTCATTCGCTTTTGGTAACGTTACACCGACACATCGCTGTTTTTCAAATCTGAATGAATTCTGTATATCTGAAGCGAACACTGAACAACGCATTAACTTACATGTCAGCAACACCTTCCTGGATACTCACATTTGTAAATGAATCACACTGGCAATTGATGCTGACATAAGTACAAGTGATAACCAAACAAGATATTTCATGTGTTATCAGTTATTATTTTTGATAAAGGATGAAACTCTAGGCGTTGATCAATCCCCGATGGATGTACCATGCATTCGCCTTCAATTTCTAACTTCGTCTGAGGTGATTGAATGCATACCTGGTTTTTACAATAACTCATGGTGGCCTGCAGCTGAATCGAATCAGAGCTACTTATCCTCCTAGACAAGCTGCGACCAGTCCGGTACCACTTTACTGACCCCGGAAAGATTGATTGCTTGGTGATCCATGAGCGCGATCGAACCATCGATTTTTTGTACGACGCAGCGCGCTTCTAACCATTGCGCCACATGCGACCCTCATTTTTCAGTAGCAAATTAAACTAAGCGGCCGGTGATTTTTGGTGAAGCTGTGAAGTTTTGTAGTCTAACGAGAGTGCTGGAAAGCTTACCCGTTGAGCTTTATCGTTAAAAAAATTGTTTTTTTTTAGCACGCTTCTCGAATGAAGCGGTATCTTTCATGTGTGTTAGATTTGGCATTGACAAATAAAGTAAAGCGCTCTTCCGAGCAGACAAGGGGCCGTTGATAAGGATCTTATCAAACAATGTTTCAGTTTTCACGCAAATGGGCTCTGTCACTTAGTCATACTCCGTCAAATGCAACGTTCATAATATCGTCAAACGACAATACATCTCATTTGATCATACTCACATAACGATATTTCGCAATCGTGCACATATTATTATCTTATTATTATTATGATGATATATGTATATTATAGGTTGTTTGGTTCTACTATATTGTCTGGTTCCACCCTACTGTTTCGTATAACCCGTATAAAGGGTTTAAACTTTGTGCTCTTGTCTGTTACAAAGCACAAGTTGGCAGCAGATCAATCAATCACACAGTCTATAGTTGAGCCCGCTGAACCCGGAAATGCAACTCGCCACTCCAAAGGGGAAAGCCGCCACAACTTGGAACTTCAACGGAGTGACGGCACAAAGGTTAGTGCGCCCTAAAGGGCAATCCAACGACATTCAGACATTGACTGGATCATACCAAGACAATCCATGGATCAAACAATAAACCACTGAACATTCACCACACTATACAAAGCCACTGGACTTCCACACATAATTTAATGCATTGGCTGCAAACCCTTGCTACAAGCTTTGGTGCATTGGAGGACTTAATCGAGCTTCTACTAATCACTGAACTTGCACTACAGATTTGATGCATAGGCCGCCTTAGGTCGAACTAGGATTCTACCACTGACCCTGTACGGCAAACCTTTGCCACAAAGCGTTCTATGTCCACATGCCCAAAATTTCGGTGCCCCTTTGATCTGGTAGAACATGAACACTAAATTGATACACCGGGAGGACACGTACGTATCCTAGCACTCTACGCTATTTGATGAAGAGGAATAGCATTTGGTTTTATTTTGTTCACCAACTGTGCTTAATTGTGCAGACTCAGGTAGTCACCCGTTTCGCTAATGTATTGCTTTCGCGCTTCTCAACGTCATGGAAACACATCGTACGAATTCAAGTCTAAATGATCTTTGGTAAGAAATACCTCTGTATAAAGAAAACAAATGGAAACTGACCATTGTTACAACCTATGTGCGAGCAACACCGCTCTTCACATGCCCGCAATCATAAATAAACCACCAATATCAATTAGTGGATACTCCGTTAACAGACAAAGATTTCGGGCATTCTCTACAATAGCCTTGCCCCTCAAGTGGCCGATACGAGCTTATTGGTGTCAGTTTTTTCTACCAATGATTCATCTTGGTGTTTTACATCTTTTTTTCTTCGTTTCACCCTTCACACTGTGAACGCATTATTTTGCTCTCGAACGCACAAAAAAATTTTTTTGGACGAGTTCACTGTATGTTAAGTGTGAGTGAACATCATCACAAAAGCTAATAAACCATCCATCGGTAATACTGCGTATAGTTAAAGCGTGAGAATCCACTATATAAATTCAAATCGCGTTCATGAAGAAAAACGAAGCCTTTCAGGCAAGATCAAAGGCAAAAATCGTCGCGCAAATACAATGATCACGATAATGTAAGTAAGAAAGGAACCAAATAAATTCCTTCACGGACAATGAGGGACATTATGACCCACAGCTGGGTGAGCCGCTCCGACGGCTACGACGAATGGTGCGTGCTCCAGAATTAATTCAGGTCAATCAAGTACTCAGAGGAACACGATCACCGGAAAACGATGAAATATCGTTGATGACAGTTCTATATGAATGATTTTAGCTAGATTAACGATAATGCTGCCTAAAATTTTTCCATCTCAGGCAAAAAACCATATTCTTGCAAAAAGGATTACAATCCCACCTTTTATCGAACATTTTCCTCCATCGTCTTCGTGTTTTTGTAGTCAGTCGATAGCTTAAAAAATTCTGATTCTAATATTAAGCTTACTGTTCGAGTATAGATTTCCACTAGCGGTCGCAGTGCAATTCTTCTAATTCATAACGAATTCTTTGGGATTATATTGTTAGATTTCAAATATTATATTTTTTTTGGAATTATATCATCATTATTATTATAATTATATTATCATTGATTGATTTTAGAATTATATTATCAAATGAATTTGAACGGTATTATTTATTCCTCAAGTGGCTTGTTTTCTGCACTGTGACAGTCAAAATTAAGTTCTATTTCACATACAAAGATTTCTAGCCAGATACAGTTTTCCCACAAACAATAATTAACCGATGTATAGCGCATATCTCAAAAATTTCAAAGACGTAGTTAATTTTTGGGAAGAACTCCTTAGAGCGCTGTAACAATTAAACAAAGTTCGACTATCTATAAGCCTCGGCATAATTAACTGATATAAGAAAATCGAGAAAACTTATCTTGACTAGCTGACGCGAGGTTGGTAAAGTAGTCGTAGCATTTCGACTGACGTTTCGGCAACCCGCCTCCTTCAGAGCCTGGACGTATGTAGTATTAGACTGACCTAGGCAACATATAAACATGATTCTCCGAATCATTCAAATAGACTAATACTACATACGCCAAGGCTCTAAAGAAGGCGAGTCGCCGAAACGTTAGCCGAATTGCTACGACTACTTTACCAGTCTCGCGTCAGCTACTCAAGAAAAGTTTTCTCGATTTCATCATCAGTTAATTAAAAGACGATTGGGTTCCGCAGTCCAAAGAATGTGAGTTCACGACTGTGGCCCCAAACCACCGCTCTTTTTGCAACATCCCGATTAACTACGGAACGTCATCTTCTTTTGACTGCTTCGGTACCAGAAGGAGGTTTTACCAAAAATAAGGTTACTATGGGAAATACCGAGATTCAAGTTATCGCAGGATTTCCAAAATCTAGCGAAAAAACTTTGTTCAGTGAGAAATGCTTGAGTTGGAAGGTATTTTTCTTTTTACTGTTAGAGCTGAATGAGGAAGCCATTCTGGCAATGAAATATACCTCCAGAATCGACAAGTTTTCAGCTATCAAGCAGTTTTTGGATTTCTCAAAAGAATCAGAAAGGAGCTTTTCCTAAAAGGTCAAATCAGGTTGCGGACATTGAAGTGATCCAAATTTCCGAAATTTAAAATTTTTTTGGCTGTCACAGTGCTACAAGGATGTCCTTTCTAAGAAAAAGTACACTATTGAAATGTCCAAGATTTACGCTATCTATTAAATCTGAATTGCCTACAAAATAAAAGCTTTATCCGGCGATAAATGTATGGATGTGAAACAAAATATTATTTCGACTCGCAGAAGGCAGGCCAGTTTATATATAAAATATGTCTTTCATCAGCTTGATTTGATCCGATGATCATCCAAAATTTTGCTAAGGTAAAAAATACGACTTTACCGCAGCGCTCAAACGTGGTGGAGATTACGGAAAGCACCGTATCACTCCATCTGTAACATATCATAACTATGAATAAAGAATTTTCACAAATTTAGGCACTGATGTGAGAAGGAGTCTGAAGTACACCAATATTCAAAAAAAAGTATTGAGAATTATCGATGAATTCGGATCGCATGCAATAAGCAGCACTTATTTTGAAGAACTATTCATTGTCTTTTAATTTTCAGCCAGCATATTAAATTTTATGTGCATTATCCAAGGAGGTATATGAAAAGTGAAGAAAATGAAAGAGAAATTTGATTGACTTGTAAGTAAGCACAAATGATATATTGCAGAAATGTCCATTAAGAGTTCTAAATATAGTCCTTTCATAAGCACTCGGTTTTTCTCTTTCAACGTGTGGCCTACAAATGGAGCAATTACGTTGTTTCTATCCGAAATTACTCTATTGAAGTCTGTTTTATCACACTGGACCATTTACTGACACAGATATCCCATTTATTAGCGAAGAAAGTGTGAATTGCATTGGAGAACTACCACATTAGTCTTAGAGAAAGCGACGGCAGCCTCTTTTCCTAGCTGTCCGAGCAGACCGACAGCCGAAATTAGCGCCGTCCGCAAGGCGAATATAGCGGAAGATTCAGTAGTAATACTATGAATATTCGTCCCGCTAACAACTTCCAAAATCACAGACACAAACACGCAAGGATCGTGCGAGGATAATTTAATAAACACATTCATCTCTCTTCTTCAAAAAGCACATTATTTTCATTCACATGACGCATATTATCATCGTGTTCGGGACAAGATGACACTCGAATGAATCATTGCGATCTTGACCGAAAATCTGGTGAACGATTTGCACAAATCCGCATTTGAAATGTAAGTGGATGTTCACATGGGAAAAAAGTTTGCGTGCTAATGATGTATGTTTCCTTTGGCCCCTCTTAAGCAGCAGCACCAGCGCATGATCACAATAGTGTTGAAATATGACTATTATTATTTTTAAAGCACTTGAACTCTTACATTAATTATGCTTATTGGTGATAGTTTGTTAGATATATAATCTAAATAAATTCTCTACTAAGTATTTAGCTTGATGTTATCGCCAATATTTTGTGTTCCTCTTGAGACTATCGCTGTGTGGCAGAGCGTAACGCTGATTTGAGAGTTTCTATGCTTGCTTCGCATTGTTCAGCAAAAAATGGCTCTGTTTCAGCTCGAAATGATTTTCTGTTCCAAGTGGTTATGTGAGAGCGATCTGAAGAGAAAAATTGACTAATGTATCAGCACACATGCAAGCAACACCTTTCCATAGGAGCCGTCACTCAGTCATAAATGGTGAAGCCTGAGAGTCACTTTTTGAGACACGCATGTGGTCTGTTATAGGGCGACTTATACAGCTGATACTCGTGTTTCGACCTTGGCAGTCTCTCTAGTAGAGCGGTACCTTTCGTCTTTTGCCAATCCTCTCGGGCAAACCCAACCCACACTAATAATAGCATACGACGAACATTTTACATATTCCATTAAGTGAAAGTATCACTGAATGTGCCGTGTTGTTCACTCGATTGCTCTTGGCTGGTATCGTCAACATATCATGCGTTCGTTTCGAGTGTTTTCTTGAGATGGTATGGGGCTCGGTTTTCCCGGGATGATTGGCAAAAGACGAAAGGTACCGCCTGACTGTTGAGGCTGTCAAGGTCAAAGCACTTGTATCAGGCCCTATATGTGCTCTATGACAGACCACATGCGTGGCTAAAAAAATGGTTATTAGGCATACTAAATTTGAGCGTGGTCTTAAGAAAACACTTCAAACGAAAGGTGTGTTATACCAGTGATATTAGGGGAAATTATGCATGAATCTTAAAATAGAACAATAGTAACTATTCTTTGAAACAAAGGCCATCGCTTCATTGGTAGAGTTGAGTTAGCACAATTGCGTGAAAAATATCAAGTTTGGTTGCCATTTCGAGAACACTAAACGACGCTTCGTCTTCCAAAGCAACAATCAGATCGTCGCTGTTCAACTTTTCCGGACGTCCTAAACAAGACTCGTCTTCGACGGCAAGACCTCCGGCATTAAAGCATTAAAACCGGCATCTAGCAGCAGATATGCTTGTTTGCCTCCGTTTTCAGCTTCGATGATTTCATCGATTGCAGCTTTTATTCGAAATGAATAAGTGACGCATATCCCACACGTTGATTGACACAGAGAGCTGTATACATTTTTACGGAAAAAATAGCTTTTAAAGTGTACGGGAACCGATATCAGAATTTCATTTTCATCAATCGCTTTACTAAGTATCGATCGGTCTCTCCATCCGTGTGCAGTATGGCAATTTTTTCGTAGCGTTCGAATGCCTTGAAACAGGAAGTAATTGTTGCTATGAAATCCTTCACAATAAAAACTATTCAGCGTGCGGTCCTCTCATTATACGAGATTAACTGGCTGAAAAAGCGGCGAAAGAAATCGCATACTTCGCCATTTTGAATGGGATGCAACCTAAGATTTCAAGAACGTGTTGTTGTGATATGAAATCATCACAACTGCACCTTTCATGCATCTTCTCTTCCTCGTGAATAACAGGTTCATAATAATAGTGGTCGATGTTTATTTGGGAATCTTAGCCCACTAGAGAATAATTCTGAAATTGTTTTGGTGTGCGACGGAAACAAGAAACTATAATAAATTGCTCGACATGTGCGGTGTGCATTGAAATCATCTCTAATAGTCCATTGTGTACCACAAATGTAGATGAGAGCGCCCCCATTCTGTTTTCTCCCATATTTCAAATCATTGTAAAGTTTGAACGAATTTTTTGCCTCCTCGTCTCGTTTCATATGCATTGTTTGATTTGTGAGAAACTGCGAGGAAAGCATGAATTTCTCGGCGGCTCTCACTAACGAATGCGCCATGGAATCGTCTTCTAGTTGTAGCTTCACTTGAAGTGAATGAATGCATATCTGGCCTCTATAATGACTTGCGGCAATCTATCGATGTATCACTCAATGTTGATATTCTCCCAGACAGATGTAGTACCAACTCACCGACCGAGGTGGTGCGGAAGTCCTAATGAGCCCTGAACTAAATATCAAACTATCGACTGGAAGATCATATGTGTCTCAAGCACCTCTAACCACTAGTCCACATGCACTTGATGAAAGATTCCAAAATCATGAACTAACCGAAAGTTCGTCATCTTGATGAGACCACTTTCGTGTGCAGAATAATATGAAATAAATCTAAACCGACCTACACAGTTGTGATATAGAGCACTGATAGCGGTATCAAGGATTTATCTTTACGTAAATCCAACGCATTTATAAATTTTTCACAACTCATACCGTGATAATTGTGCTTTCTGCAAGCTTGAAGTAAAATTCCTACAAATCGATTGAGTGAAAGCACAAGAGAATTGCTTAGATCGATAGATTTCGCGAGCAGTATAAATGTAACGATTCATTCGATCTATAGCATCCTATCCAAAAAATTAGTATTTCTTCAGCATATGTAATCTGTAAAGACGCTGTGTAATAATGATTTTGTAAGCTCCGTTCGATTGTTTAGTAGGGGAAGTTTGGAGGAGCATGATCGGCGTACTCACTTAGACGCATCATAAAGAATACTAGAATGCACTCTTGGCAGCTGTAGTGAAATAAAGAAGCACTATTGATGTACACATGGCCGTTGGTTCTATCTTGCTGTCCAATCAAATAAGGTGCCTTATGATGCAGAGTGGATAAACGGTGTCATTTCATCAGTAGCTGGTTACACATAAACTGACCAGTGGATACTACTTTCTGCATCCAATTACTCCTGACGGTCCCACGATTGGAGCCAATTATATGACACTTTGAATGGTTAGTTGTAAATTCCGAACGCTTCTAAGCTCTATGATGGGTCAGTGTTATGGTTTTACACGGTTGTGAATGTGCCTCGTTTAGACAGAAAAGAATCAAACGGTAAACGTTGTGCAAAAACTTTAAAACACAAGTATAGTGAAAGTAAGATCTCTCTGAACGTTCCCTTGATCTTCGGCGATATAAGCACATCTGTGAATCCTGAGTAAAAAGGACAAGTCTTGACGAATTCGGTGACTGTGCCTGTAATACTCTCAAGCATTCTAAGGTAATAGCTAGTTCGTAACCAGTATGCGACCGCCCAAGCACTACGTGAATTTGCAGAATATACGGCAGCGACGGCCATCGCATGAGTTGAAATACAGTTTTCCGTTGCAGATGTAAAGTGGTTGCATAGAAGACGCTGATGGTGATGTCGGTCAATCACTGTGGGCTCACATAGAAGAACATTTGCTCGGTAACTCAAGGCCAGACTAAAATAGTTCACCAAGCGCACATAAGACACAGTGACACGTCGAGAAAAATTTCACCATTCAAGTACAAGAGAAAAAAAATTTTCTTGTAAGACTTCCAAAGAATTCTGATAGAGGTTCTAGATTCCGAAAATAATCGTAAGGATAAGTGGTTGTAACCACGCGTGATCTCACTATACATTTCACATTGTTCTGATGTGAGCCATACTTATCATTGACAGCGCTAAACATCATACACCTAAACCGCAGACTTGAAATGCTTGAGAATATCACCTGTTGCGAGTTCGTTGACACCTTAAGGATTCCGGCTTGTTGCTACTGAATTCAAGAGAGGCTAAAGGTTTCTCTATTAGAACATGCGGAAGTACGCTAAGGAGACAATCCTAGTTTTTTGATAGCACACAATGCAGCAGTTAGTATCCTAAATAAATGGCAATTCTGGTTTTCATGTAGACTTTGGTCTTGAGTATGCGCTGACGCACTTTTTATTGAAATTCGGCTGCGCTTTCGATGCACTTCCATTTTTGCACACTGAGCACTCATCGGTGCGTCTTCTGCTTGAAAATTAGTAAGTAATTTGAGTTTTGGGTCATCATCGTTTCCATGTCAATAAACGATGAATGTGTTATTCGTTCTAGTTTCAAACTTCTCCTTCTAAGACTAATGACCTCAATTACACTAATCTCACAAACCCGCCCATCACAAAGTGAGTTTCAGTAGCGCTACTTTTGGATGATGTTTCCGTCTGACTTTCGACAGTTGTCTCGATGAACTCCTGTACATCCTCCTTTATCAACAAGACCCCTAGGCCCCTTTCTTCTACCGGCCTTTACCGATCAATCAATGACCGATTGATGGTTCGATGTCGCACTCAAATCACGGTGAATTGTTGCCAGACTTGTCTGAAAGGATAGCAGCACTGACTTTATATGCAACAACAACACGCAATCGACTTTTTGACATTAAGGCCTAGAGGTTATAACATTCCACCGAATTATATTGATTTCTGTGCGAGGAGAATCACAACCCCATGGCCAGAGCCTCTTTCTTTGATAAATCCAATATCAAACGCAAAATTTTGACAATGCATGAACCACGTTTACTTTCGCACCAGCTGATAACAACGCGGAATAAGATGTCGACGTCTCGGTAGAGGCCGTCTAGGAAAAAAAAAGGAAAGATAACACTAAGAAAGAAAAGGACAAACGAAAAATAAGGAGAAAAGGCTAGACGTTTAGTCAAACTGCTGCACTAATCCAAGTGGAACAAATGTGAGAAGACGCAAAAAAATATCCCAAAAAAATTTTTTCTGGCTCATTAGCTGACACTTACTTTATAGGAATTTCTATTATTTCTAAGGGGAAAAAAATTCTACAGATCGCATATCAAATGGGAAAAGGCTAGATGTTCAACAATCCGATAAGATTCTAAAATTGCATTCGGCTCCATTCGTGTTTTAAATCTGAGACTTGATCTATGCAACAACTTACGCAGCCGTCTCGAAAAGTCATGCTAGTATTTTATATTTCCAAACAAGCCTTGTACTCATTGTAATCCAATGTTCACAACTCCTCACTAACTATATATCACGTTATCGTAGTTCATTACTACAGGTTACGTTCGTTATATCCGTCAGACTATTATGTCAGACTCTCACGTGGTAAGATTACATTACACTCAAGCTCATGCTTATTGCATTATCCTATGTTTATCTCTTTCTATTCATGCCTTAATCATATCAATACCTATCATTATCATATCGTTATAAATCGTACTATTGCTTCATTGAAATTGCATTTACGATAATGAGGTCGTGAGTATCTGATTAAGAAGTCCAATGTGGCAGACCAAGCAGTCAACACTTTACGTGCGGCATAAGAATTCTTCACTCAAAAAGCTACGTGCATTGCTAGCCACTACCCCATCTTTCTTCACAGGTGGCAGAGCGTGCAAAAATGATGATTATTCAACTTGGATGCAGCATATTTTGATTCTTAGTGTATTTTACTTAGATACTGAAGAAATCGAGGAATGTCGTTCTACGAATTAGAATATTTGGAAAAACCCAATTTAGTTGAATCGCGCTAAGATATTCGATATTTTTTTAAACGTAACTCAGTCTGCTAAGTGTTGTGACATCAAAATCTCTAATCGACATACGTTTCGACGGCTCATTCTCTTTGAGATAGATGATCTGCGCTAATTTTCCACTCACTTGGCTGTATCCTTTTATACAGAGCGTTTATTACGTATTGGTGATAATCGAATGATAATTTTTTTAGTATTCATGCCGACACTCCATTCTATTGCTGATGGTGTAAGCACTACTACTATATGCTGGAACAATATTCTCTCAGAACTGCTTTCAGGAAACTCGTCAAGTATGACTAGAAATTTTCCCCGTAATTGAGCTTATACAAGATCGGCATTGAAACGTCTGTTCCACTAACATTTTAAAGCATTCGTCTTTTTCTGAACCGATGCTACGAGTCGAGAGTCCACAGTTGTTTGTCAGGGTCTTTGTTTTTGTGCAAAGCGAAGATGATTTAATTGCCGATCGCCATTTTTTACTCCCATATCGTACTATTCTAATGTTCGCATGATATATTGGAGAATGGCAGTGAACAGTCTTGACAAAATCGTATCGCTTTGTTGATCCCCTCTTCTTACGTCGATGGTGATATTCTTGTAGAATGGAGATATTATGGTTGTGAAATCTTTATACAGCTCACGAAGGATCATTATGTACCGATTAGAGACACCCTGGTTATCCAGAGCCTCTATAACCGCTTCTGCTTCCACTGAGCCAAAGACCCTCTTCAGATCGATGAAAGTGGGGCAGAGTGGTTATTTGTACTCTTTCGAAACTTCAGTGAGTCTTGTAATCGCGTGGATGTGGTCTATGGTACTAAATCCTCTTCGAAACCCTGCTTGTTCGCATGACTGTCCTTCGTCTAGTGTTCATTCAATCCTGTTCAGGATGACTTGAGTGAAGAGTTCATAGACAACGGACAGCAGGCACATTGAGCGATAATTGTCTACGTCGGGACTCATGTCTTTCATGCATGTCGTGACGTTGATATATATTCAGATAATTGTCGCTATGCTGTAAATCATTTTATTGAGTTTTCTCGCCATGTTGCTAATGAAGTCTTGCGTATTCTTTATTCTTTTTTCATTCTATACAATTGTAAGAATGTTACGGGGCGCCAAGGCTGAGTGGTTGTGGTGTTGGTCACGGCGCACGTGGGGCCGCTCTCCACCACCCACTTTCTCTGGCAATCAACAACAGCGTCCCATGAAACGCCACAGTAAGGCTATCCTCGAGATTGCAAGGAAACTCGTCCAGCCAATATTCTACGCTGCTCAAAAAGTAAACGAAAAACGAAGTGAATGCTAAAAGTACCGGGATCTGCACAGTAAAAAAATAAGAAATCACTGTGATGACGGATCAAATAAAGTGTTAGAAGTGGGAATGTTACACAACAACATATTTGAGTTATATTCAATGAACATTTAGAACCGCTCGTAAAGCAGCAGAGACCACTCGCAACATTGATATTGCATCCATTTCAGGAACTGCTATTTAACACTTTGTGCAGTGCTGATTGAAGAAGCTTCGTAAAAGAGACGATAACTTTAAAGATTACACACGTACTAAAAGAACACCCAAAACATTAGGGTATAAACTGAAGCTGGAAATCTAATGAATACAAGTGATGTAACAGAAGAGCTCAACGTCGACCACTCTGCGGTCGTGTGATTGAAATCGCTGTGCGCGGAGCAAATCGCAAGACAGTGCACATTTTTCGTTCCTTAATTAGGATTTTTTTTCCTTCCATGAAAAAATGCAACTTTCTCGCAATTTCCTGATACATTGCAACTTCATCTACTCATGCATGCACTTTTGGTGGATAAATAACTCTTATGTACAGAGAAATATCTCTCGTTTACACGAATTCATACTGTTGTTGACGTTCACTCTCTAAGATGTAGGAACAATGTCTTAATATGAACTCTGACTCTGATATTTTCTTGTCATGATGTATAATATCCAAAAGTCATCGTAGTGAATAAAAGTTGGCAAAATTAGAAAACAATGAATAGTTCTCCAAAAATGTCGTTGCAATAGGCCACCCGACGTCAGGTCATTGATAACTCTAACTATAACTATGTATGCACTAGTGCAGTGTCTATTCTTAAAACCCTTTTTTGACTGTTTTTAGAGACCTCGTTTAAAACAATGTATAGTTTGATAACATACTTTGAGCTTTTCATGAGGTTTGGTATGGTACTTATATAGTGTTAAACGTACGTTTCAGCTTTTCGTCTTCAGCAGTAGCACGTTGCCTTTCGGTTCGATCATTTCCTTATGAGGCGATACACCCCTAGATAAAGAATATGCCATCACATTATATACTGTTTCAAACTAGGTCTCAGAGGAGTCAAAAAGAAAGACATTACAGTATACGTTTTACAAGCCATGACAATCGGTTGTAAAACAGTGTATATAGCGCGATCTTATTAATGTACAGGCAGTGAAAATGATTCAGCACCGAATCTTTTATATGCAGGAGATAAAACGCCTTACATGAACTGACAAAACCAAAAGGCACCGTGCTACTGACGAGGCCGAGAGGCCGGCACTTATGTCTAGCACCAAATAAATGCCATAACAGACCTCATGAATGTCCCAAATTATGTTGTCAAATAGTCTGCTTCATTGAGGTATATGAGAGAAAGAGAAGGAAACCAATAGATTACGGAAGAATTTCCTAGCTGATCTTTGAGAGAAAGAGCAGGAAACTATTGTTCATGGGAGAGTGTTGAGCGCGTAGGGCGCATTTCAGATGAATTAGTAAGTGGGACGGCTTTTCATTTCATCAGTGTATCAGCTACCAAGTTATATTCACAGTTCAAATGTATACATGTGTCTGCCGGACGACTAAAGTCTACCTCGATGGCCCTTTGGATTAATAGTTGTTTCAATTTCATAAAATGTTGTGATTCTACATTTACTACGTGATAAGACGTATGACCTAAAAAATGGACTATCAAAGAAACTTAAACATGTTAATCAAAATGAACACGGAAAATGTTGTGTATATTATTCTAAAACAATGCTATAAACTGCAAAAAAAACCTCGTTTAGGCTTAAAACAGTTTTTTTTAAGTTATTTTGAATGTTTATCACAAGATTCGAAAAACAGTCGATCATATCGATTAATTTTGGTCTGCTAGCCGAAATCCATCGACTGAACAGTGGTGATGGACCAGTGTCATTGCACACTATGCCATCACCACATACGCCTCCCTCCTTGCTACAATGGAGGGCTTAATGTGGGACGCTGGTCACTGACGAGGAATCCGAAACCTTCGAAACACCGGTGAATGACCCTAGCGTACCAACCTCGTTTAGGCTTGAAACATTGTTTTTTGAAGTTATTTTGAATGTTTATCGCGAGGTTTAAAAAGCGGTCGATCATATGGCTATAAACTGCGTTTAGGAATGGTCATTTCCTTGTAGACTTTTGTGAAGCCGGCGATAGTATAAATTTAGAGAACAAGTGGCTCTGAATAAGTTATTCAGATTAGAGATTTTGTCATGCATTTATATGAAGACTTTGGAATCTTGTCTGATCGCCTTCTAGCAAAGAGTGACGAAGGGGAAGCCGATGGCAGAGCCGGCGACATGATGGGAAACATGCACTCAGCGCTGATTGTGGCTTTGGCATTGTGTCCCAGCTAGTGAAGAACAACGTAGATGAAAACATGAACAAATAATTGGAGAGTTTTTGAGTAAGTACTGTCGCCCGGAAGGCTACCCTTTAATCAGCCGCAAGTACGGTGTTCAAGGCGACATAATGCTCAAGTGCAGAGAGCCAGTCGTCTTCTGCGAAATGTGCGTGACCGATGTTTTGGAGTTGGATGTAGAATAATCGAGCATCTAGGAAAGCAGAGCAGAGCTGAAAGGGAAAATCAAATGCGAATAAATGCTGAGCGTGGATTACGAATTATTTGCGCCGTTACTAACTTCCGAATTGAATTACTCCTGATTGGTGCTGATTGTACATGTTGCTGAGTGTCGGAAAAACATTTCGAATAAGTAGGATTGTATAATACCAGGATTATGCTAATTGCGGGAAGAAGTTTGCATTTTTTTTTGAGGAGATACTCTCCACAATGTTGTAGGCGATTCTTCCACAATTACACCTGTTAATTGCTGAAAATATTCGCATATAGGTTTCTTTGTGAGTCCTAGTGTTTTTGAGATACGCTTTGCCAGACAGACGACAGAATTGCGCACCCAGTGTACTATCCAGATGCTCCGCTGTCCGATTATGGTCTCGTTTCCGCTCAGTGGAACATTTCTTGCGTACACACCTTTCCAAGACATTTCATCGAGATCAAAGAGGCATGTCAGAAGTTTTCACTAATTCAAAGCTCAAGGGATGGCGATTTTGAGCAAACCCGGAAGCTTGCAGATCATGGATAGAAGACCGTCGATGATGGTAGTGTTTATTCTTAAGACAAATTATTGTAGTTCTTATACATTTATTTATAAACTTTGATTGTTCACAGGACCTTTTTTTCAATTCAATATATTGTTTTTCCGTCGATCAATGAAGATTTTTGGCCTGAGGCGGAGGAATCGAGCATAGAGATATTGAAGAATGAGTGGTGGCGCAAATATACCTCTGTGGTGTTGTAGAACGCGAGTTCCCGGATAGGATGAAACGTGGGTTTGATTACCGCCTGAGGCTATGTTTTTGCTCACCACTCAGTTCTCTTAGGTATTTATGAAATTTCATAACACCGCGAAAAAGCAGTAAAAGTACTAGAATTGCTGAAGATTTTTGTGACAAGCGACCATTCTTATTATCAAAGACAGTTACAAAAAGCTCTTTTTTTGTTTTCACCATTTTTTATCAACAAGGAACCTCATACATATGTATATACTTATAAGTACCGATAAACCCGTCACGAAGTGCGAGCAAGAGCCTAGCTACTTTGCGTGTGAGACGTAATCTCGCTTATATAGTACTCTATAGAATTCTTTTCATGAACTAATCTTAGTCATATAATTGCCAAAATCTGGATCATCAAATAATTTTACGAAATATAGCAAAATATACACAGATCCAAGTCGAGCGAACAAATCAAACCGAGTTAGAAGCATATTGTGCTGCCCATGGTTTCGTTCGCACTATTTTACATTCAGTTTTATTCTATTTCCAATCATGGTAATGTCAGAAGGCTGTGGTGTGTTATTAAAACGGTTTAGTGGCTCAGGCAGACACTAAAAAAGGGCTGCAATACTACCACTCGCCCAGCATCTACAGAAGAAGAAATTTGAAGATATTGATAATTAATTGATCTTTTCTAATAGTTAACCATTAAGTTATGTGTGACAACAGAATACCGTATCAGTGACACCTTCAAGTTTTGGAGGCTTTTTTGTTTTCCAATATGCTGACACGAAATATCGATAAAAATAGCTATCAAACGCTCAATACAGTATTCGTTTCAAAAATTACGTTGCGGTAAGCTCTTTATTGGAGAATAACGTCACGGATATATTGCGTTGTCCTATTATCTCCTTCGCATTTCAACACTTTTCCAAATTCAATTGTTATGTTTGAAAAAATCAGTTATTCAATAAAGATAACCACCAACATGATCATCGATATACAGATATGTAACGATCTGCTGTGCAAGATTTGAATGCCTCCTTTTGAGAAAGAAGAAAATCAAAGAAGTTGGTGAGGTCACTGTTGAGTTAGTTGCGATGGAAAAATCTCTCATCCTGCAGATGCTGCTTAAGGGCACGGAAATGGTAACTCGATGGAGCATAAGGGTTATATGATGGATGTGGTGCCATAGTGCTGCCCAGTTTCCTCAAAATGTGGTTAGTCGACATTGCAATGTGCGGTCGAGTTATCTTGGAGAAGAGCAACTTTATGCCTTTGGAAACCTCTGTCGCACTCCTGCTATGACCTTTCGGAGTTATTTCTTATATGTGCATATCGAATGTCCGTCTAATGTCGAGCATTCCCCAAAAACAGCATGCCTTTTTGATCCCAGCAACCGAGCGAAATTTTTCGAGCCTGGAACTTGGAATGTGGTTCAGCCGGAGAGTCTCTGTCACGTAGCAGCCACTAGTCGTGGTGCGTTTGGTTCTCGTGTTGCCCCAAGAGTCATATTTAGTGACAATCAAAGTGAAAAAAGTTTTGCCTGTGCGGCCGCAGCAGAAGTCTTTCGCGGATGGTCACGCGTGCAGCTTGGCCGTGGTCGGTCACTGCATGAGAGTTTGTCGATCCAGACATCATTTTGCGACAGCTCATTTTGTTCGAATGGCGAACGATGGCGCAACGGCCGTATCTAAGTGTCTGCTTCAAACTACTTGTACTAACATCCAGAGGCACTCCCAGCTCGTGTAGCACAGCATCTTCAACGAACATAACTGGCATGCCATGGTGCAATTGACTTTCACATCCCGTATCGCCTGCTTGAACCAGTGGTTGACAGACCGATTGGCAGTTGTGCCTGATCCAAATGCAGTGTTGATCTTTTCGACCGCTCTCCCTGCACTGCCGCTGATTCATAATCAAGGCGCAATCAAGCGTGACTAAAGCTGGTACACTTTGATTCTCGATTAACTGATCCACTGCGCACTGCTTTTCATGATTCTCTTGCTGAAGCTACTTGAACATTCACCAATATACCACTGATTTTTGACAGTCACCGAATTCTGGAACAGAAACAAAGAACTAAATAAAGCAGTAGCGCGAAAACAATAGTCGAACAACCTATTCTTATTCTACGAGCGATAATAAACTGAAGGTTTTCTAGTGAGTAAATTAGCGCATGATTGTTCTGCAGCTTGTAATGAATAACTGTTTACGTATCATTTGAGGTTATCGCAAAAACATCGGAAAGTCGAAGAAGGTTCGCAAACTTATGCCGCATAAATCAGAACTTCCAAAAGTTCGCCGTTCTGATGAATGTGCAGAGCAATTTTTGTGCAACAAGGGTCATCTGTTTCTCCACCGCACTGTAGCGACGAAAAAATATGTCCTTTATGACAACCAGCACCGATCGCGTCGGCTAGTAAGCTATAAAAAAGCTTTCTATTATATTGAATTCTTAAGCCTATCAGTGCAAAAAGTCAGTGCTGCTACCCTTCTAGACCAGTCTGATTTAGATTAGGCGAATCTGAAAGGATGGAAACCTTGGAGAGTTACGGTCGCACGATGGAATCAATGCCTCCATGAGCAATGCACGACACCTCTCCCACATGGGCTTTCAGAATTCTCAACTAGACTCCATGGATGGCCATAAAAACATGCATATGTTAATGAGAACTTCATTCATTTCATAATACGGCTGCTTGGAGACGCATCAATACCACGGATACTGGCTTCTCTGCTTCAGCGTCCATATCTGTGCTGATCTTCGTTCCCCTCATCACAACGACACGGCGTAAATATTGTGAGTCATACAACGCGAAACGCTCATTCCTACGTACTAACTAAAAAGTGGATAAGCAGACCATAGCATCTCTTGGTAGCACAATACTCTCTTCAAAGTGGTCTGAAATGAAGACGATAAGATACGCGAGGGAACAGTGCAAAAGACAATGTGTTTTTGACGAATCAAATCACTGCAGTTATGCACCTACCGCAAACGACAACGATGTGCACTCACCATGGTAGTAACAGGGATCCATAGTGGACATGTCGCTTCGAATAACCATGCCAGATAAGACCGTAAATCACACCCTCCACCCGCTTCATATATCCTCCCTTTAGGCGAAGCGCAACGTCGATTCATTGACATCAGCAATGACATTTTCCACATACTTCACTCACTCAAGTAATCCGCAGCGACTAATGATGAGAAGGATATAGCTTGTAATTGGTGGATCGAAACTCACTAAGCTTCAAGGAGCGAACGAATTGCCGTCTCCTATTGGCGATATATAAAAAAAACGCATTATTTGCTCAAAACCATTAGAAGTGCCAGCGGACGATGAATCGGATGCAGAACGCTGATATGAGTCGGTAACTGCACTGTAAATGAGAAACTTGTAGTTAGATTTTTATGCTGCAGCCCCTTCTTCATCAAGAGTATTCTTACGGACTCGGCGCTCAAATCGTGACCATGATGGTGCCTATGGAGGAATGCCGAACTTTCGTGTAATGTGATAATGTTTATCCCACCTAGAAATCAGCAGCATGCAAATGTTCGTAATATTCGTAATTTTGAGCTATTAAACGAAATATTCTGATTGAAGGCATGTTAATAATAGTTTGAACAAAAACATTCGGCACTCCGCGCACAGCCCGAGCACGATCATTGCTGCTGGCTTTGACTCTTGGAGGGGTTAACTGGAGATCTGGGACTACCAAGTACTTGAGGAAGCGTTGGCCGGCTGTACAAGTTGATACAGATCATACATGAGTTGACATCACTAAACATCTATCGATATATCCATCGGGTACAATCATAAGAATAGATAATATGCTTAAAAAGACAATAATATCTGAACAGTGTAGTTCATCAACAAACAACCAAGTTTTATAACATTAAATAAAAAACATTCCTGTACTGTAAATATGTACGAGCTCGACTATAACGGCACCTCGAGGCGAAGTTAACACTCAAAGAAAAACATCAGTGGACGAGCACATCTCTACCCAGATCTTTTATAAAAGTGTTATTCGATTATTAAATGGCAGCACATGTCTCTTTTACATCCATTTTCGGTTACGCTTTTCAGAAGATTTAGCCATAGCGACGCTCCATGTCAGAACGAAAATGACACTCACGCTCTCCTCCACACCAAACGCAATCCTAAAAAGTAGGATTCACGCGAGAAATCACTCCATTCAATGCGGTTGTCGAGGAGAACAACGGTTAGGAGTATTACTTCCTGCTTGAAAAAAAGAAAAAGTAGTTAAGAGAAGCAATGCCTAGAATAGAAAAGTGAAAATGTCTAACATATTCGCATAAAGATAGTTGTTCGAAAACGACGATCATTTCATTGTAGCGCAGTAGGGAGCTGAAATAAATCCTTAGGCGCTTATAGGAGACACGACTATATCGTCGTTTAAAGCAATCCATGTAGTTCTTGACGAATTTTCTTTAACTTTTGAGTTTGAAATAAGAGTCTTCAAGAAAGTTAGTTTAAACTGAAATCTTATATGTTACATGTCTAACAGTAAAATAGGGTTCACTCTTTCACATACAAGCTGCTCTCACAGGTGTTTTGTTGTAGAAGGAAAGTAAGAAAATGACAAAATATAGTTAACACCTTGACAAATGTTCTAAAAATAAAACATGACCACAAAGTCATCTGCTATCATTATTAGTTACAGGTATGACAATAACTAAGACACGATAGAATATCATTTAACGTAAGTTGTCAAAGGATATCAACAGATAAAGCAAAAAAAATTCCCTTCTTGAATTGTGGTAATTTAAGAAGCATTATAATTCGATTTCAGCCATTCAAGCGAATATGCCCACTACCCATCATGGAAACTGTTCCTTGACCTGCGCCTAGGACACCATGATAGTCTCCCTTTTTCGCTTCTGCGATCGTTGGCCTCTTAACTCCAAAGTGGTCAGCAACAAGGAAGATACAAGAAAACGGAAAGAAGGCATTTCCTAGTTAGGACACGGTTTCACTGTCATTAGTGGAAAAATGATTTCGACAATGAATACCTTTATCCTGAATCTTTTGTATTCATCTAATAATCAACATCTTATAAAAATTCCAACCTTAAGTGACTACTCATCGTCTCAAACGTCTGCATGGAAAGACCATCAGAAATTCTCTGCGGAAGAACATCGATGTCATTATGATACTTGCCATAATTCAAAGTTGAAGAAGGATGACTACACGTGTTCAAGAACACTCGGAGGCATAAATTCACAATGAAAACTGCTGCATAAATTTGTTGCTTGGAAACTTCAAGCCAGATAAGAAAGTTAATAAGAGTGAATGCAGAATCGATAAAATAAAAATGTAATCGTTCCATTGGGACTACTGTCCATAACTCTTTCCCCTTGTAGGAAAAAATTTTTTGTAAAACAAGGAAAAATGCTACTAAGACAAAAGAGTCCCGCACTGTAACAACTTGTGCAGAGATCGGACACATTTTTCAAAAGAAAAATAGGACGCGGTCATTTATTGACAGCTCTGTGGTGAAATTGTTGTACTAGATTATATCGCTGCCCCCTTCGGAAGGAGACGCAATCCAGCTAAAGCTGAGAGGAACGCTTGTCATCATCAAGGGAGAAGACAAATCGAGTGTGATAAGCCTAAACCTAATCTCTCAATGCATTTTCTGTACAAATGAATGTAAAATCAAAAAACAGCCACCAATAACTACATGCAGGTTGTCAGAAGAAGCAACACTGGAAAGAAGCTGTGCCGCTCTCGTCTCAGTTCCTCAGACAAAAATTCGTATCGCATCTCCTTTGCCATGAGCAGTTTCTAGAAAAGAGTAGATAATTTTATTCTACTGCAACAAACTTGGCATGATAAATGCCAACTACAGGAGACCTTATCAGAATTCACTTCATTTACATCGACATAGGCTAAAAAGGTGTTGACAGGGAGCATCAAGATATCTAGAAATGCAATGAGGATCTGTACGACTAAGATGTTCCGTAATCCTTACAACAAATGAGCTATCAAAAGATCTTAATACGATTCGGAACTAATAGTGCAAAAGTTTTATGCTAATCTTTTGTGTTCTATATTCAAAACCTGAAATTTTCGTTGGAGATAATTCACTCAAATTTCTACCCTTTTCAGTTCGAGATACAACAGAAAGCATGAACGGAGGCGCAGGTTATTAATTCGATAACAGTGCAGTGCACTGCTTTCAATCGGGAAGGACATATTAAAGGTTTTATCGCAACTGATATGAATGTCGAGTGTGGCCATCTCCTAAAAAGCACAATCGAAGGGATCCGCGTGATTAGAGTCGAAGGATTTTTGAGTGTACAACTAACTGCGTATATCGAACGCTGGGTGGGTTCAGTTGCGCAATCACTATTTTAGCAATTATGCTACACGAAACACCGTATTTACACTGACTGCAACCATGGATATTGAGTAGGCTAAAAAGAACGGCAGACATGCTACTGAGCGTTTTACTCGCGAAGACGGAACATACAAATACCCAAATGATTCCATTATTGAGGCGTGGTCGATAATTGTGCTCGCATTAATTACCGTGAATGACTGAACATAAAATACCGTTCGTTTTAAGTGTCCTTCCAGGACCACTTTAAAATTCAATATATTCGATAATTATTTTGAAGTCAACATGTCACGTGGTCTTTCATGGCAACTCATAGATCGTGAAACACGTGTTTTGGCCTTGACAGCCTCATCAGTCGGCTAGTACCCTTCATCATACCCAACACTCAAAACGAACGGTGTGATATTTCAGAAATACCTGCAAAGAGCAATGGAGTGTAAAACACTGCCGATGTAGTTATTTACTTCACTTGACGGGACGTGCAGATCGTTTGTCGCCTACTCCATATGGGGAATGCAGGGGACTCGAGAGGATCGGCTAAAACGAAGGGTACTGTCCAGGTAATGAGGCTGTCAAGGTCACACGTATCGGGCTCTATAAGTCGCCCATAAAAGACCACATAACATGTTGGCTCAAAAATAACCATCAGATATAAACACATAATAATCAGAAGAGTATTCATGTCAAAGAACAGATAGATTCTGTTGCAATATTATTCAAACAAAAAAACTCGATCATTTTGATGGTCCGTGTGGGCACACATATGTTTAAATCTTGAAGGAGCAATTACAATTACTAAGAGAAATAAATTGAAGATGCATTCTACGAAGGTAGAAATTTCTTATGTTCGAATATTGTCGTCTTCTATTACTCCATGATGAGAAATTCGCACCAGCAAAAAAATTAAAAATTATTATCACCATGTAGAAAACGATACGCTCGAGAAACACTAGACATTTTCATCCACTGGCCATCACAAGCTTTGTAGATGCTCCAGAGATAACACGTGCTAGATAATTGATTACAATCCAATCATACCACCTGTAGATGCTATTTCAGCTGCTACTCACATAAAGAAAAGAGGACTACAGAGGCAAGTCAACGCTACCACAGCGATTCACGGAAATACCACAGCGTATAACGATGCTGCTGTATACGAGAAGTCTAGCAAAGAGCAATTATTATTTATCATTTCATTAAACAAGCAGAGGAGTACAACTGAGATTCAACTCAAAATGTCTAGCACGATGGAAAAGATCAATGAAAAGCAAACTAATACCTAGAGCATATGTTAGACGTATGGAGGAAATCAAGTTACCTGAAGGACTATGTAACTTCTAATACCTGGTATATACGAACAAATTACCGAACTGCTGAGAGAAAGTGAATATGAATTGGTGAGTACGCCGAAAGGCAGAACACGTAAAATTTCTGTGGCTACAGTCGCAGAGAATTCTATATCACTTGTCTAAGTATTATAAGATTTATGATGACAAACCTTCATATACATACATATACTATATGTATATATTTATGTATAGATATTTATACATATATATAGGCATATGTCCACGTATATATCCGCATTTATGTATATAGACATATGAATATTTTTATACACGGACATGTTCACGTACATACACATACATATATATATATATATATATATTATATATGTACATGCATGATAGATGAATCAAAAGGCTCAAATAATGCCGGAAACTTCCGATCTAATCTGTCCTGGTCAGCTGCAGAATCTCCAAGTGCGCATCTAGAGAGCCTCTTCATTTGCTTTGAAAGTTTCAGATCATGTCAATTCCAATTAGTTTCGCTTTCCCATCAACAAATTGTCACATGATCTCCCAGTGAGATGAAATCTTTTCGGTATGGCGTTAGATTATTGATATATCTATTTGTTCATAGCGGCAGTTGCAATCACGAAATCAGACTCAGTCTCTATCGCCATGTCGAAACCCATGAAAACCCGCCACAGTGCTGTTTTACAATTTCTTGATAGAAATGGACATCCCCTTTACGAAGGTGCCCGGACTTTTAACAAACTCAAAATGCAGAGGAGCAAGAAAAAAGTGGCTGTTGAAATTTAAAATTGCTAGACATCTAGGAGGACGAAATTTTGGAATGAACGACACTTCCTTCGCTCCGTGATAACGTTCACAACCAACAGAGGAAAACCACTCTTTCGTCTTAACGGTAAATCATCATGACAGCGACAGTCTCAACATTCATCGCTGTTATAGGAAAGCAGAACAAACCGATGTTAGCCGAAAACAGCAGCTTGAAACATGCTTTTTCCGGCTCAGCTTCAGACGTTGATTCAGCAGCTGAAACAATTCCCCAGATAAGCAGATCTGAGATAATATACAGATACGGAATGTGGGTTGAGTTCACTATATCGGCAAGAAAAAGTAAGACCGGAAGTTAGTACTGTGATGGTAATTTCGTTTTTCCTGTGTGTGCTTTTTGAATATCTAAAGACACAAAACAAAACTACCTTTTTTCTTCCAGAGCTGTAGTATTATACATCACTGCTAAGCAGATGGAGCTCGCAGGCCTTCTACAATTGACAGTGTACTGAAGGTCTAATGTAAGCTGTGATGCATGTACAACTCTTCTGAAATAAGTAGATCGACATGAGCATCTTGGTCGTTTCACAACCTGTGATGAGAATTGTTAAGTCGCAGAAGATTAGAAAATGAATGCCGCAGGGGACAAAGACAACAACCAAAGGAAATTGCTAACGGTTTCCTGCACAACCAAGACAACACGTCTTTTCACAGTATTTTGGAGTGTGATGAATATTGGACTACCTTATAGTTGCCGACGGTCCGCACAGCTTCAGTATTTCCCATAAACGAAACTGCACAAAATGCTCTGTCAGTTGGTGCACAGCTGTCTTGATATATCAAAAAGTTCTGATTGTCGGTGGAACGATAACGGTGGAGAAGTACGTTTAGCAGGCCAGTGAGATGCACCAGAAACCTTAGCGACTTTCATTAGCTAGCAGAAAGGCAACAATCTTTGTGCTCGGAATATAGTCAGCATCAAAAGGCTTATGACTCTGTCATACTTGGCGATAATAATCATTTAATATTGCTTCTTCAGTTTTTTGGCAAAACTATCACTGTTAAACGCAAGTAGTGCACCAAACAGTGCTAGAAGTAAGACAAATTGAGACAACGATCCTTACTCGAAGTCCGCTCATCGATCGCCATATTTGAAAGCATTTTAGAAACTGATAAGAATATCCAACAACTATTGGGTCAGTACAATACCTTCATCTTATTTCAAAGAAGATTCCGTTTAATTCATGGAAAGATCACAGCAGTATCAGATGATAGAGCAAACCTGTTTCAATAAAGTTATTCGATGCTCAGCTGCTGAAGTACTCCTATGATCTTGAAGTCATCGTTCGTTGTCATGACGTAAGCGACTCTTACCTGTCCATATTGGATGGTAAGAGTCTAACAAAAGGTAACCCGATCGCAACTAACACCACGGAAATTAAACCGATGCACCACAACACGATAATGAAAAGTGGAGAACTTTCCATCTTGTGCACATAATTCTAAGCCTAACCCTTTCGCTGAACAAGAACTTTTCACGAATAATGTTAGTGATTTTTCGAAAGTTTAATACCCCGCTAGAGTTGTACGAGGCCGGTTTTTGGAAAGATCATTTTATTAGGCTGTGAAACTTGAAACAAAATTGTCTCACATCGGCCGCGTTCGGTATTTGGGGTCTGAGAAACGCTTGTAAAACATCAATTTATGCAGTTACTACACCCAAACAAAGGCAACTTAATACATATATATATATATATTATATATATGATGTAATAACTTGTGTAGCTAGTACATGATACAATATAACTTAATATGATAAACTTCGACCTAAGTTAGATTGATGCGTCCACTTGCTACCGTTGCATTTGAACCCGACGGCCATTCGTCTGCCATCAACAACCTAATTTGCTCGCTTATTAACTCGATCTTGAAATAAGTAGATAAATTATATACCAATCAACACAGGAGAAGACCGGCTCTCAAATGAACCCAAAACACAGGAATGGCCGACATCCAAAAAAGTTACAAGCATTTTCTCAGGAATTTTTCCCACACCCATTAGCTCGGTGGAAGCACGAAAAGTGCATGATTGGGCAGAGAAAATCTTTTAGTATCAGAGTCGGACGTTCAATCTGGCTTTCTTCCAAGGCAAAGAAACAGTTCTCAATCGAATAACAAAATTGCACTTCACATAGGCGTCGTCAATCGATGATCGCGGCTACCACGTTGCCCTCCTAATCCGCCGCTCGTAAACTGGCCAAAGAACACATTACTCGCGTATGTGAATTAATTAAATTTTGCCTGTTACACTGCAGAGGAAAGGTTTGAAATAGGAACAACGTTGAAGTCGTTAAAATTTTGCCCTATCGACTGATTACTAACATTATTACCAAAATTCTGAAGGAGTTATGTACTGTAAGAATTATAAGCGTGTGATGCACAAATGTTTCCTTAAGCTGAAGCGTTGAACATGGGTCTTTTTACAAATTGACCAAGTACTGCGCTAGCCTGAGACTTGCGCTTTCGAATGATTACTAACAATCTTTATGAAAAGTTCTCGTCCAGCGTATGGAATGTACTTAGAAATCTGTGCTACCAAACGGAAAAGTACCAAAAGTTGTTTTTACCGACTCTTGCGCAGTGCCTATGAAGGAGTTTTCCGCAAGGAAGCGAATTCCTTATATAAGGCCTCATCGCTATGTGATGCTCTCGAAGAACGTTGCAGTTTATCTTCTAAATCTGACTTGATTCTCAGCTGAAGAAGCAATGGAAGCAACGAAAAGTTTCGTGTTTTTGAGGAAGTCACGATCGACTAGTATTTGGCGTAAGAGTGGAGAGACATGAGGGAGATTTTTGAACTGCAATCGCAGTATTACACGAGCCGACCACCTATATGAATGATAATTGTAAGACACGACAATGTATAGACTAACTGCTGGAACGAGCACAGTGTGTGACGATGGAACTCTATGCACGGAATTTTTTGGAGATTGTTCCTTTTAGCCAGCATCGAATATGGAGGGAGAGTACGAGCGCTGCACATTATATGATATACATAAAGACTATCAAGATACACATCGCTGAGCTTTCCCATTTTCTGAAGATTGAGGCATATAAACAACGATAAGAATTCTCTTTATTCGACCGCTCTATAGCGGTGATATGATGTTACCAATACACCCAATAATGTTGAGCGATGTGCAAAACTTTTGCGCTAGGCGGAAACCAACTCGCATTTTACCCTATCCAGAGGCGCCTGCTATAACCCATTGCATTGCCGCCGTCTGTATTGCCACCACCTTTTCTACGCTGCAACAACTGTATGTCTTATCCTTTGAAACAACTTACTCATCATTTTTACGAATTTCTATAAACACACTTAAGAATTCTCCGTAGTATAAGAACTACCCATCGAAATCCATTCTGTCATATAAGTTTTCAATATTCAGCGCAAATAGGCAGGCGGTGCCGCGCTGACGCTTGCGCGGAGTCACGCAGACGGTATCTACATGTCTGAGCCAACATGTGTGGCTGCCTGCCTGCTTTCCTGCTAGGCGCACCGCTGCCATTACAGTAGCTGAGTGAGATTCGACATCGCGCCGTGAGCAGCAAAAAAGCTCTCATGGCCTTCAAAGGCATGATGCACCAAATTTTGTTATCTTGAAACTAAGTTCTAGTTTGCTTGCAATCATAACCATTTCCAACTTTTCGTTAACGCTTTTGGCTATGCTATCCGTTTCAGTGAGTTTCCCATAAAGTGAACGAGAAACTAAATGAAAATCGACGAGAACAACCTCAGTTCAACCGCTCATCACAGTGAAAGGTACAAGTTTATAAATGATATGTCTGAATTTTGAAAATAGTCTAGGGTTATGCGTAAATAAGAAATAAATTGAAAAAATACAAGATAGAAGCTAAAATAGAACGACACAAAGTAAAAGGAAATACAAACAAAACACCTAGCCTAAGACTGGTCCAAAATAAGTTGTAAAATTGGAAGTTTCTTGAAAAGCTTGCAGTTATTGCGGAAGTGCTCGCATACGCAATGACATATACTTGCCTGCGCATAGGAAAACCTTGAGCCTTCTGGATTTACGCATAGTGTTGGAATATACTAAAATATCCATATCAGACACGTCGAAGTGCACAAAGTAGTGTTATACCATCTTTTAGTTGAGTGATATTGCACTTATCTGTCAAGAAACTATCGATTTCATATGAGCCCCGACAGATATCGGTGAAGAATGACCGGATTTTGACAAGTTTCACTAGCATTTTTTGTGCTTTGAAATCCTCCTCAGAGGATGGCCGATAAAGAGTAACATCCTGAGAATTTTTTCCGTTATTTGACCATCCAAAGGCGAAGAATAACTGCAAAATTTACCTTTATCACTAACAGATAACCGTATTCTCTTAGCGTTTGCTAGCTCGTAAATCTGGCGCCTACGTTGGTTCTATTCATGAGTTTCATGCGATTTGAAACACATTGATCGCTACCTATTTTTTATATGGAGAGCTTCGTTCGAAAATATACGGAAAGTTGAGTCAACTTCCGTACTAAGTTGCTGTTGTCTGAAGAACGTTTTTAGAAAAAGAGGTGGTAGTAACGCCTCTCTTTGCTGTTCCAAACCCAATCTCTCCACTTTCGCTTCATAACGCAGTTGGTCTTGGACTTCATGCAAATTACATGCAATACTTCGCATTATTGTTTTGGATATGGGCTGAGCAGGTGTCGAAAGCTGAAACTCAATTCTGATAGTGAAAGCGCATTCTTCGGAAGAATCATGCTTCCTAAGACAATGACTCTCAGGCACTTGGCGCGTGATCTACCTCGGGTTCACTTCCAGTCCCGTTAAGAATAGGATATCTCCGATTTGTTGGCATTGATTAGGGCACAATATACCAGATCTTTTGCACGACATGCAGTGAATAATTATTAGCGACACAGTAAGAGCACTTTAGATCCGCATCAAAAAATGCCTAGACGGGAAAGCCATCAATCATACAAGGAAGCCTTCAAGGGCTCGCAAAGCAGAAAACGCAACAATGAGGATTTTGAGGCGGTAGTAAGAATCCTGAGGCAGGAATCCAAATCACCAGCGTAAAACTCTCGAAACCATTTAGATAGACCGCAAAAGTCCAAAAATGAATGAAAGGGGAGAACGCCTAAACAAAGCAAGTGATATAGCACCTTATCTTAAATTCCTCTTCTAGTCTCAGTCTGAGTATGGCTTATTTCGCAAAGTGTGCCACTCAAGACCGGTGACACCTCGGTTATAAGGTATACATGAGGTGGGGCTCTTTAAATGAATAGATTATTGAATTGTTTTCTATCAGATTCATGATGCATACGAAATTAAGAGAATAACTGGATAAGGTATGATATATATACGCCTGGGCTCTGACCAAAGCGACGTCGTCATAACCTTAAGGATCAAGTTTTGAAAGAGAGGTACCAACCTTGTGAAAGTTCTACTAAAAGAGGAAGTGAGACCACAATTTTTCACTCGAAAATTTACAACAAAGGAAAAATGCATCTTGACTTAACGATCGCATGTCATCGATTATAGTGCGAGGCACACTGGATCCAGAAGGCCCAGGTCAATATCACCCTCGTTCATGACCTCGGACCAAATGATGACGAAGAAGTTGATTAAAAAAATTTTAAACTTTGGAAGGAGCTAAAACGAAAGAATTTGCATTCTCTAAAAAGCAAGAAAAGATGGTAATGAGTCAAAGAGTATGGAAAGATTTCAATAAACTATAGAAAAAGAAGGGACGGTTATTACGTACCCCTGCCCTGGAAGGAAATTTCAACTCCATTGTCGCTTAAAAAGCGATCGCATTCAAGTAATATTATAAACTCCAAAGCTAGTGAGTGTCTGGAAGTTTCCACAAAACGATAGAAACTTGCTTGAACGTATACAATAAAATATTTGGAGAGCAAATTTGCTCGGATATTTTGGAGGAACTCAACGAAGAGAAATCTATTCTAAAGTTCACGAGTTCATTAAATTCCTCACCAAGGCGTTTTAATACCAGACAAAGCGAAAACGAAAATGGAAATAATCTATGATGCATCAACCCACTACAAATGATTTTAATCACTGAATAACCTCTTGCATCGAGGACACGAATTGCTTAGACTCCTTCTTCGCTTCAGGTTTGGGAGAATAGAAATCACATCAGATGTCGATAAAACATCTTTGCAAGTTCGTCTTCATAAAGAAGACAGGGACGTGATACGCTGCTTGCATTTACACGACCATAAGTCACCACCTCCCCCAAGCAACATCAAAGTTCATCGGTTCACAAGAGTCACCACTGAGATGATCGCATCACCTTTTTTGCTCGCAGGTATGGTTCATCACCACCTCGACCACTACAAACAAGACAATGATTTGGTCAAAGAGATTAAATACAACTCATATGTTTACTTCCTTTTCTACTATTTCACGATGCGAAGACATTGTTACGTACTTTATGGAAAAAAGTATGACTGGAAACACTATTCTACCAGAACCTTACAAAAAACTCATAGATGCTTATCATCTGTGTCACCTGTCGTCCCGTTGATCGTCGAGTGAATCGAGCGGGTACCAGTAACTCTTCCATTTTTTCCTATCGGGTGCAAGAGTAGCCCAGTGGGTCCTCCTCCCTCTAGGGATTCGCTGAGCATCATACCTTTCTTCTATCGCTTTCGTGAAGAAATCGGACCAGCGGGTCAGTGGTCTTCCTTTAGAGCGCTTGACGTCCCGAGGAATCCAGTCGGTATCGGCTGTCGTCCATCGGTTGTCGTTGAAGCGCATCACGTGTGCGGCCCACTTATATTCGATATCCTGGTGTGTAGAACGGCGTCTCTGATTTTCGATCGTTGACGTAGGTCGGAACTTCCAATCCTTTCTCTCATTTGCGAGATGCGGGATACTCCTAGTGTCGACCTTCCGACTGCACGTTCGATAACGCCAAGTGATCTTTCATCCTGCTTACGTAGCGACCAGGTTTCTGCTGCATACGTTGGGCAGGGATAACTGTCGAGTCGAAAAGGTGGGCACGGAGTCGGATGTTCTTTGTCCTCTTCACTACATATTCGATGCTCTTAAACGTTCCCCAAACCGCTCGTTTCCTCCTGCTCAACTCTGGAGCTAGGTCGTTCATCATGTTGGTTTCACGACCTAGATAGACGTAACTGGAGCATTCGGAGATTGTCGTTCCGTTGAGCGTGAATGGGGCATTAGAAACAAATCCGTTCCTCATGAACATCGTTTTCGTTAGATTCAGTTGAAGACCAATCTTTCCACAGGCGTTATCGAAATCGGTCAACGTTCGTTCCGCTTGGCTGATGTTTGGTGTTATGAGAACGATATCGTCAGCAAAGCGAAGATGGTGTAATTGTCGGCCGTCAATTTTCACTCCCATTTCGTCTCATTCTAATGTTCGCATGACGTTGTCGTAGGGTGGCAGTGAATAGTTTTGGCGAAATTGTATCAACTTGTCGAACCCCTCTTCTTACGTCAATGGTGATATTGTTGTAGAATGGAGATATTTTGGTCTGTGAAATCTTCATAAAGCTCACGAAGGATCATTATGTACCGAGTAGGGACGCCCTGGTTATCCAAAGCCCCTATAACCGCTTTTGTTTCCACTGAATCAAAGGCTTTCTTCAGATCGATGAAAGTGAGACAAAGTGGATGTTTGTACTCTCGTGAAACTGCAATGAGTCTTGTAATCGTGTGGATGTGGTCTATGGTACTAAATCCTTTTCTGAACCCTGCTTGTTCGCATGGCTCTCCTTCGTCCAGTGTTCTGTCAATCCTGTTCAGGATGACTCGAGAGTAAAGAGATTATAGACAACGGACAGCAAGCAGATTGGGCGATAATTGCCTGTATCGTGAAGGTCTCCCTTTTAAACAACAATACGGTCTTGCTGGCTTTCTATTGAATAGGGACCTAGCATTCTGACAGGAAGCGAGTGAAGAGCCGACCCAGGGTGTTGATGAGAAATGGCGGCAGATTTTTCAGGTGTTCTGGTCTGAACCTGTCTGAACCGGGTGTTGTTCCTGTTCTTCACCGACAATATAGCATGTCGGATTTCGGAAGGAAGGACCGGTGTGACGACATATTCGTCCTCTCTCAATTTATATGACGGTAATGGAACATGGCCTAGCGAAGAGACCCGAGTAGTATTGGTGAATGATTTTCTCCATAGCCGCTTCTCGAAACTGTAAGTGTCCCGTCAGGGTATCTGGAGTGCAATCATCTTGGTCTTATTGTTGGCGAAGCCTCGCTGGGCTTGGATGCCCATAAGATCGAAAATAGATGCCCATATGAACAAAAATAAACGGATTAAGGAAATTTCTGTCACGTTTCCTGGGGGCACAGGATAGAAAATATACTCTAGTAGCCTTTGCGGACGCTAGCACTGAAGGTCTTGCCGCATGCACTTACCTACGCTCAAGAGACTCAACTAATCTTCTGATGGCACAAGGCAAAGTGCCTTCTTCAAAGCTAGTTTGAACAGTGCCAGAGATGAAAATGGATGCAGTGACTTTAGCACTCTAACTGGCGACTGCTGTTCTGGATCAATTCCACAAATCGCTAAGCATGCAGGACATCTATGTTTTACAAACTCGGAAGTCGTCCTCAATTGAAAAAACACGAACCTACGAAGAGCGTTCGACTTAGAGTCTTTAATCCTCTATTAAAGATGAGAAAATTTTTTGAACATATCCAAAGTACAGGTTTATGTATTTTCCTCGGACACATCGTAGCACAGTACAATGCAACGGACCCTCGGAACTCGCGGACTTGATCAACGTGAATGACTCAATCATCTTTGGTGGAATGGTCAACCATTCCTTCTAGAACCTCCAGAAAAATGGAAAGTCACGTATAACACTTATGAAAACAATGAAAGCTTTTCCTCCGAGCTCCTAATGTCAACACTTCATGATGATCAAATAGATTTAACGTGCGAGATATTTATCCATGAGCGACAACAACTTCTTGTTAGACAGAATACCTCAAAATAGAGAGAACAAAGTGACATCTTCACCTCTTTGGAGGAACATTCCTTAACCCGCGCAAAAAGGATGGTGGCGCAGATATCACGTCGTGCTCAAATCTTAGTCGCTAAAGTCAATGTTCGTAAAAGGGATTACATCAAATTAAATGCACTTCTACAAGTCCCGGAAGCGAATCATGACTCTGGTATCTCCGGAAAGGAAATGGCCGTAGGCGCCAAAGTAGTGGTCAGGCAGCACCAGATTTCAACTGTAAGAGCTCCTGTGATGTGGCCCATGACACATTTAAATATTAAACTGGACGATCAAGGTTCACTAGAATGATTCGGAAGTTTAGGACGAAGCGACTTGAGCAGCGATGTCAAAAATCCTCTGTAACCTCGAGTTCAATCACAGTAACGACTCCTGATTTCCACACGCAATCATGCGAGAATGTCACAATGTTGACATCTTCACCTCTTTGGACGAATATTCCTTGAGCAGCGCAAAGAGGATTGCGGCGCGGATATCACGCTGTGCTCAAATTCTACTCGCTAAAGTCATGCTTGCAAAAGGAATCACATCAGATTATTTACACTTCCACAAGTGCGGGATTAGCCACACTTTGTCTCTTGTTAGAGGAAAATATTGGATCCCTTAACTTTCAAATCATGTCACGTAGATCAATTCCAACAATTCAACAACTTTTCTCCAAAAACTCTGAACCAGGAGATCTGCTCTAACGAAGTGTGCAGACCGCTTCTCTTCGAGCACGTGGGCGTGGACTATTGCGACCCATTAACTACCATCCAATTAGACTCTACAGGAAACAAATGTTACGGTGCGATAATAACCTGCATGGTGACCCGACTTATTCATTTAGATATTGTCTCGGACCTCATCACGACTGCACTCCCGTGTTCATACGTCGTTTCTCTGCTAGACGCTGAGTATCATCATCGATTACAAGCGATAATGCCCCAGCACTGAGTGTCATCCCGGCAGAAGCATTTTTCAGTAGAGCTTGCAGTCCATTTAGAATGACCCGGAGCCGAAACACACGTAGTGAATAGGGAAATAGAGTGGCGATGCATCAATCCCTTTGGCCCTTTGACAAGGAGGATGTATGACAGACTCGTCAAGTATGTGAAACATTCTTTATACAGAACTTTAGGAACATCTAAACTCTAATGGAACATATAATAAGAGTAATAAGAGAGTTTGAGTCTCTTCTTAATTTAAAACTCATAAAATATGTCAATTTAGATTCGACACGAGAGGATGGATGGATCCTGTGAGGAACAAAGTGAAGCAGTACAAGGAACGGGCCTCTTTGTAAGTTCAATTAGTGGATGGGATGGTAAATATTGTGATCGGAGGAAGCCCCAAAGAAAAATGATGCATTGGATATTGACCTGAACACCGCTAACGAGTACAATTATGACGCTGTCATGCGTCACATTGCGAGCTTCATCGCGGACATCAAGGACAGCGTCAATATAGAGTTGAGCTCCTGAAGGCTGTATCACATTAGCAAAACGTCTGGTAGGGATTAACGTCAGGCTGCGATACCCTTTCGAATACCTTTAAGACCTTGGATGACTACGTAACCGTTGAAGTCGGTGATTTAGTTTTCATCGCCATGTATAACATGGGAGTCGGAAGAGAAGCATGGACATATGAAACTACTCACCCAGTGAAATTGATGAAGATACTGTATGGTACGGTTAGAGGATTTATCAGAAAAATCGAGAAGGTGAAAATAGGCAGTGTCGACTATGAATACAGAAAAAGGGGAGTTCAAATTCAGCAGTTAATCATAACAGCTGAACTCTTACTGTTTTCAAATGATCACCTTACGGTCACTCGCTCGATCTCATTCCGCTCATTGTCTCTTCAGTGAAGAACCAATGGGATACTGACCTCTCAGGAATGTTCCCTACCCACGCGTATCGGTGAGCTCAACCTTGAAAGTGTTTGGTCGACAACTACGAGTCGCACTCCCAATTTGCGACCTTGATTACGTCGTCCTTGAAGGTAATGCAGCTGAGGAACTTCGTTATATCACATCATGGAATCTATCTGCTGGACTGAATGATTGAATGAGGAGTGGTACTGAAAGACCTTTACGCCTTTCTAGATCCGGACTCAGTACATAACATGCCGCATACACTAATTTGCAACTTTTTGAAGATGATGGACACTGTGACACGGAATCTGCACATTGATGCTGTCTGTCTTTGGGGATGCCCGGAGAAAACCTTCTGTCCGCCATGCGAAATCTTGTCTTAATCGAGAATATTACAGAGATGAATCTCCTAGCGCACGTAGCAACCCCAGAAGAATTCATGGACTTGATACACCTCCTAAACAATTTTGGTACGGTCTCATTCTTCGAAAACTTGCGTTTGGTGGCTGGAAGAATCACGACGTGTCCGCAGCGTTTCTGTGGACTTTCGTAAGGTTTCTTTCCTGAAGAGTTAGTGATCAGGGGCACTGCTGTAAGATTCCGTGGAGAAATGGTCACTATTTTGTCTGGCATTCCGATGGCTATCGAATCTTTGCAGCTTGAGGACATTGTCGATACAGATTTGGAAATAGTTGACCTTTTCAAGAAAATTCACTCATTGCTATACTTGCATTTAAGCAAACTTCCAAGGATATCCTCACGTGGAATCTACAAATCGCTCCTGCTTCTTCGTGAGTCGAGGACGTTTTATTGCTTTGTACTTGTGAATAACCTAATGATACGATTTTTCACGAAAGCTGCTAATCTTCATAGTTTATACAAAAAATCAACATCACTCTAGAATGGGAAGCCCTAATCACTACGTTATCATTCAGTACACTATTCTGAAAGCGGGTTGGTGTCACGTTGAGGCAGAAGGACGTCGAACTAAGCACCTTTGAGAATCTCGACTACCATGATTCGTCATAAGAAAATCATATGTACAGAAACATTGTATGCCCGATCCTATTGTATATCATTAAATGTTTAATGTTCTATTTGTCGATAGTCAGCTTAATCACTCAGACTAACCCATCATCTAAATGAGCTGCAGAAAATACAGGAACTATTCCACGAATACTTTTAATTTTCATATTGTTGTGAGCTTCCGATTAACTAGAATATCGAACCTTTGCCTAAAAATTCAATATAGTTTCAAATCACCTTTCCTACAAGCTACTATATTGCTTTCCCATATCCTTTTCATTGATCCGATATCATCGCTTTACCATGCAAGTAACTATTCCTTTCACATCAGAGTGTGCACTTGTAGCTTTCTATGCTCTCAACTTCTAACGCGGAAAACCTAATCATTCCGACAAACAGAGGAAAATATTCCAAATAAATAACGAAAATACGTGCGATAATGCGCACTGAAGGTGAAGCTCGATGTGATTTTCGCTGCTGCAGTGCAATAAAATAAAGTGTTTCCAGGAAATAAGCGCAGTATTGGAAACATTGAGATTTAAGCCACGAATGACTACTAAAAGCCTGAGGAAACAGCCAAAGAGGTCTTGCTATGAAAAGGTCGAAAAATGATTGAAGAGAGCAGAAAAGTTCTAAATTACTTAGTTGCAATGTCATAAAAACAGTGACTAAAAAATGAAGTGCTCATCGATCCCGTGGATCATCGGGTAAATCATCAATATCTAGATACAATATATAGCTCGCTTTTGCATTTGCATTTTGAACAGATATGCCAGAAATAACTGAAGAATTGAAAACAGTTGAGCATTTATACAATGCACTACACGTGTTTCGACCCTGCAGCCTCGTATGCTGCACAGTGCCTTTCCTTTGAGCTTATTCGTCTCGGAGGAAAAACCTTTTATAAAGGAATTGTCAACGAACATGTTACACTGTCGCATGTTAAAGTGGAAATTCACTGTGCTCACGGCAGAGATAACATATCACTGCATGCCAGTGACATAACCACCAGGCATTGCAGTGATTACAGTCATTGGCAAATCTGGAATTTTTATTCTTTTTTTTCTAAATTTGCACTTTACGCATGCTCCAGTCGTCTTCACGTCCGAGTCAATCTTTCTCGGTGGATTACCCTTTCACATAGCTGTATAGTGTCCGTAAAAAACCACATGCATGGCTCAAAAATAACTATCAGATATACGTAATTTGAGCGTGGTTTAACGAAACAATCAAAATGAAAGGTATGACATATTAGACGGCACCAGCCAAGAGCAATCGAAAGTACAACACTGCCAGGCAGGTGATTTTATCACTTAACGGAGCATGTAAAGTGTTCGTCGGCGACTCTTCTATATAATGGAGTTCTCATCCGAGAGGATTTGGCTGAAACGAAAGATACCGTGCAACTGACGTGGTTGCAAGGCCGAAACGCAAATACGTACACATATATATTGATACTAAGTGTACAGATACAACTACGTCGTTTTTTGCTTAGCTGTAATAATGGTGAGTGTAATGATACGCAAGCCTTTTTTCGTTTGAAGGTGCGTTAAAAATGCGATGTACCTTTTTATACGCAAAATATTCCATATAGTGGTTTTTGAAGAACTCTAAGGACTACTTTTGTGTTCGAAAAAGCACCATTTTCAAATATGCTCATTTGTATTTTGAATTTGGTAATTTCAAGTGGCAATGTGACAGCGCACTGTCGGGAGAATAAGGCCGGTAAATTTGAAACCTCTGAAACCTCCCATCTCACCTTTTCATGACGTTTTCGAGCGGCGTTTGCAACATGAAGTCAAGTGTTATCACGAAGAAAAATTGCAAAGTTTGCGCCGTTTTTGTTTAACAGTATGATATTTGAAATGCATCTACATGGCCTCAGTAACCCTCAATCGCTGATTTCTTGCAAATATTTTGGTATTCAATTTTCCTATACTTACTCTAAAATGGAACTCGATCAAAGCTCCATTAATCTTGTGCGTCGCTTCACTATCAATTTTTTTACACGCCATTCGTGCACGAGTAGCAGGCGAATTTGTTCCAAAGACAGCTCGATCTCAAAGCAACTATAAGCAAGTTGTACACGAAAATGTTTGCAAAAAAGTGCGAAATTCAAAAACATCAAAATCAAGAGATTTCAACTACTTTTGGTCAGTAAATGTCCAATGTAAAGCTCCTATAAATGGCGTTTTAGGACACAAAAGTCGCCATCATCAGAGCCCTATAAAACCACCATATAAAGTACTCCGCATATAGATAATATATAAAAAATATCGCCTTCTACGCACTTTCAAACTAAAGAAAAAACTCCATATGTTTGTTTTGCTTTTTATTTTAGCAGAAGAAAACGGCGAAGTATATTTGTATGCCTAATTGGATAATTTATGGATTGCCTCATAAATTCTTTCGCACCGCTGCTTTATTCAGTTTTTTCTTACTGCTATGTTGAGTCCGGTTATTACCAAAAGGCTGTGGTATGTGAGAGAATGTTCTCGTAAAACTTGGATAGGGCCGTAGCACCATCGCTAGCGATCGATATGAAGAAGAAAGAACAGAAAGATGCGATTACCATTTTCTAAAGTTTAAGTAATTGAACGCTTAATAGAATCTCTTACGTGATTATTCAAGCAGAGATAACTTATTACTAGAAAAGCAAGCAAACGGAGAGCAGAGTAGCTGTTTGCGAATTGTAGAAAGAGAGCACGGCTTCTATTTCGATCTACCGAGTGTCGTCCAAGTTCTTCCTCGTGATCGAAAAAATGTTAGCAAAGCCTTATTTGGAAAGATGGAAAGATAGTTCCTGGATCGAGTTAACTGCTTTCGGAGAGAACTCGTGAGCTCCCAAGCATAGTGTTTCCACCATTCTAGAAAGAACGGAATTGACGAACATACAATAGCATTTAGCGGAAGAAATTTACAAGTAGCGGCCAGACCATGAAGGTGCTTATAGACGTCTTTAAACAATGAATCCGAGGCAACAAATCAAATTGCGGACTCTAGTAACCTCTCACATTATACCCTTTCGGGTCGTATAAAATCAGCCGATTACCGGTAGTGCTGTCTATTATTAGGCCCCTGAATTTTGGTACTAGACAATAAACATCGAATTTATTAGCAAGAAGTAATCAAAATAGCATGGCCTTAATATTGATCAGTTCCCATTTTCTTGCAAAAATTTAGTGTACAAATTGCTAATACTTGCTCAAAGAAGAGCTGTCATAGTAACGAATCTCCTGCAACTCACACGAGAATGACGCGTAAGGAAAAATGGTAGTGAAGCAGCGCGCAAGATTAATGGTGCTTCTTGTGGGGGGACCCAAGATCCACTGGTCCTCCACACCCTTTGCACCAGCTTTGAACTTCGCGAACTTCTTCCTGGGCGCCCTTTCTGCGACGATATCATCGTCTCAGACTCCATTCTTGCACCGCTTCACTATCATTTTTCTCCAGTCAGCATTTGTGCATGAGTAACGAGCGGATTTCCTCCCAAGACGGCTCCATCTTGAAGCAAGTACAGAAAAATTGGAACCGAAATATCTTGTAAGTAATACCTGAGCCTACATATCATGTGGTTTGTTATACGGCTGAGTTATAGAGCGCGATACACGCGTTTCGACCTTGACAGTCTCATTAGTCGGGCGGTACCCTTTCGCCTTTTGCCAATCCTCGCGCAGCGCTTAGTCCCTTATACTAAGAGTAGGAGACGACGAACACTTTACACCGTACGCTAAGTGAAATTATCACCGAATGGACAGTGCTGTACAATCGATTGCTCTTGGTTGGTATCGTTAATATATCATACCTTTCATTCCGATTGCTTTTTTAAGACCACGCTCAAATTTCAACATAGCTCGTGACGGCTCGAATAAAGGTGACGTAATTTGAGCGCGGTCTCAAAAAAACACTCCAAACGAAAGGTATGATATATTAACTCCAGCAACCAAGAGCAATCGAGTGAACAACACTGTCCATTCGGTGATATTTCCAATAAGCGGGCGGTGTAAAATGTTCGTCGTCGCCAACTCTTAGTATAAGCGAGCTAAGCGCTGCGAGAGGATTGGCAAAAGACGAAAGGATGCCGCCTGACTGATGAGAATGCCAAGGTCGAAACACGTGTACCTGGCTTGTGTGTATGTATGTATTATCGTGTGTTAAATCAAAAATTTTCGCAAAAAAGTGCATGAACGATGCCAAAGATAAGCGACGTCAGTTACTTTTGGATGATAAATGTGCAATAACAAGTTCCTACAAGATGGCGTTTTTCAGATACAAAAGTCGCCATCTTCAAAGTCCTATAAAAGCCACCACATGAATTATTCTATTTATAAAAAATGTATAAATAAATAGAGTTTTTTACGGCCCTTCAAATGAAAGAAAAAACTTCATGCGCTTATTTTGCTCTTTTTCCAGCTAAAAAACGGCTAAGCATATTTGTATATCTGATAGAATAAGTACTGGGTTGCCCCATAAAATCTTCCCACCGCTATTCTATTCAGTTTTTTCCTTACTGCTATTTGCAGTCCGTTCATTACCAAAACGCTGTGGTATGTGTATGTGAGAGAATGTTCTCGCAAGACTTGGTTACGGCCGCAACACCATCGCTGGCAATTGATATGAAATAGGCTGCAGCAAAAAGAGATGACCATCCATTCCATCCAAGTTCCATGAGCCCTTTTCGGAAGATTAATTTCTCCATCTTCTGGTATTGGCACAGTAAGCTATTTTGAGAACTGCTTAACAATGAGCAGGCAACCCAAAGACTATGTTTGAGACGGGGTACATCTCTGGAAGTTGGCTGCAGCAGTGCGGGAGAAGTGCGTGGAACGACTCAGCATCGCCTTTCGCTAAGATAAAGCTCGACGAGATAGAACCACGGTACCTGATAAATTAGGCCTGAAAAGCAGCATTTGCGGGAGGAAAATTTTAAAAACTGCAACCAGCTTAATAGTGACTTCACCGACTTCTTGGTCACTACCTCCTTCTTTCCGGATGGAAGGTCTCTGATTCTTGCCCAGCAATCGTCACATATCAGTGATTATAGTGGTGATAGTAATCAATTTTCTAAACCAATAATTCAATGTACTCTGCGACAGTGCTTAGCCCTTGCGGGCACAGCACCCACTGCCTCTGCATCTTTAAGTGGCGACTCTGGATGCCTGCTCCACTTCCTCTGTATCTCCAACCCACAGCGTGCCATTGTTAGACGCAGCAGTCAGCATTGTTAGACGTATCGAGCTAGGTGTTAAAAATGCAAAGGCCTTGAGTTCACGGTCGCGAAAAAGTTAGAGCCTTTTCGAGGTTGCAAGCTTAGAGTTTATGCACATTTTGGGGTTATCGTCCGTTTCATCAGTGGTCTACGCTCCACAATGAACTAATAGCAGGTCTGAGGAGACGTTGTTTATGAAGATAGCACGTGATATTGTCTTACCACCATTTTTTCAGTCGATAGATTACGGCTGGTAGTGAATATGAAGAAAGTCATCTTATCGACTGTTTTCAAACATCGCTCTGAACATTCATACAGGCTGTGCGAATGTTTAGAGTCTTTCCGAGGTTCACACAGACTGTACTGAATGTTAAAGCGAGAAAACAGTCGATGAGATGGCCTTCTACATATTCACTACCAGCCGTAATTCATCGACTGAAAAAATGGTGATAACACAATACACGTGCTATCACCATTAACGGCGTCTCCCATCCCTGCTATAAAGTAGCGTTTAGTGTG
The DNA here is from genome assembly GCA_019055375.1 of Parelaphostrongylus tenuis. Lineage (NCBI taxonomy): Eukaryota > Metazoa > Nematoda > Chromadorea > Rhabditida > Metastrongylidae > Parelaphostrongylus > Parelaphostrongylus tenuis. Next base: position 47,215 of record JAHQIW010003174.1, read on the forward strand.
AGGCGTGGACCACTGATGGAGAGAGAGATGCTACCGCAACATACGCATGGCTCTCACGTATCAATCTCGAAAAGGCTCTAAAATTCTCACGGACAATACTGAATGTTTAGAGAGAGGTTTGAAAGCAGTAGATGAGACGAAAAACAATTGACTAACTGAAAGTATCGTAATGTGGAAGGCGTTATGGGGAAAACCAGTACGATAGAAAGCGTTCTTGTAAAGAAACCACCAAAATGTCCTACAATTCGCATTTGAATTCCGTTGCTCATGTGCATGAAGCTGCATATTTTTTCCAGAGTGTACCTTAAATCTTTAAAAGTCAAAAAAAGACAAAAACCGCCCGACCTAATAAAAATCAACGAATTGTGTGCTACGAGCAACACATACGTATTGCTCTTGCTTGTGTTCGCGTTGGGCCATTCCCACAGAAACTCCTCCATTTGAATTAAATGACAAAGCACAGCCACCGATGACTCGACTTCTTTCAAATTCAAACATGTACGAGAAAGGACAGTAGCCTGAAAAAGTTGAAAAGATATAGGGGAAGACAGGATAGGATGTAAGACAACTTTGCAATATAAAGACATGGAATATAAAGCTCTCGCCGGTCACCAATCCTAATGGATGCCCTATGAATCCCACTCAAATCGTAGCATCTCTGGAGGTGACTGAACGCGCATCTGGTCTTCACAGTGACTCGCTATGGCCTACCGATGTATCAAAACAGTGCTGCCATCCTCTCAGACAGATGTGGCCCAACTCGCCAACACAGACTGATGGAAGAGTTGGTAAACCTAAGCGCGTGATCAGAACCAGTCGACCGATGGCTGATCGACCACAGGTGTGTCGCCGAGCGCCTCTATTTACTGCGCCACACATCAATTAAAGCCATACCGGAGTTCCCATGAGAAACTTCTCGTCTGCATCGATAACATCGGTCGATTGATCGTAACATTCACAGAAGTAACAACGTAGCCAATGTTTCTACCTCTTTTGCTGAATACGTCTCTGATTTGGTACAAAAAACCTCTGGATCATTACCACGACCACGAAAAACTAACCTGAAATTAGAGCTGGTAGAATCTTAGTGTTGGCTAAAAGAATGCAAAGACAACTCTCTGAGATACATCAAACAACAAAGTCAGTCGGCACTGCAATCATGATGACCCCAGGCTGAGTGGTATGGAAAACGCTCGGACTCAGCAGGGAGTTGAACCCCGTTTTAATATTAGAGCGAGCGCTTGCTATCGCTACACCACCGAGGCCACCTCTTTGCAGCCATTTTCTTCCCTATATAACTTTTTTCTCTTTGTTCCCATTGAATTTGCGTTTTCCATTTGGTAAACATAGATAATCTGCTAGAAAGAGAGAGAGCGGTAACAAAGCTGTAGACTCGGTGACGTAGTGGTAGCATTCGCTGCAGATATGGGTGGAACGAGGGTTTAACTACCGAGTGGTTTAGAATGGTTTGCATATTACCCAATGTTCTCGGCAATAACATTCAAACATCAAGATATTGCGAAACGCAGTCAACGCAAAGATTTCATATAAGTCATGAGGGAGACTTTGCTCTATTGCTCTAGAGGCCATTGTTAGACGTAGCACGCTGGTGTTAGACGCAACACGCTCGGGCTGGGGAAGCAGAGGATTGGGTGCATGATGCCAAAAGGTTAAATTTACCATTTCTACTTTTGCGTGACCCATTCTCATAGTTCAATGTTTGAATCACAGCAGCTCTCATACCCCGTAAGAGTCATCCTTCATTCACATCTTTGTATTACATAGTATAACACAGAAGATGAGAAAAAAGGGGAGAAAACAAAGGAAAAGTTAGTGGGATATCTTTTTGGTAGACGGAAACAAAGGAAGAAAGGAACTTTTTTGATGTGCAAGGAGTTTTTCATACGAGTGTTGTCAATTATTCGAAATCTCGAGTCTCTCTATTGCAATACGCGCTTCTTTTTCGAAGAAACCGTTTTATAGCGCTATGGTCTAAAATAAAATTTATGTTTTACATAGTCCGCGCGCTTTTACTACTACTTCGCTGGAAGGACGAAAAGGAATACAAACGTGTAGAGGAAATTTTGTATGATGAGAAAGTACGTTTTATGTGAAATTTCTTTCAAAACGGAGAAAAACCCTAAATTCAAAAAACAAGTATCGCTCTACGCATGTGATGTGAGTTGCGCTAGCGTAATCGATTGGACGCCTATGGATCCACGCCTGATGCCTTACATCCTATTTGACAAACAATGCGCAGCGTATGTAAAACTCAGTCTTATTTTCTCTACTACACTACACTGAAACGGTTTCTTGAAAAAATATGTGCAGCGTTGAAATCGTCAAAACTTACACTATCGAACGTACTTATGATTTGAGGAAAGAGTTGTATCCTGCGATGAACAAGCTTATGTGAAACACAAATCTTTTCTTTTTGCTACAGCGCTGTGGAAAGGTTTTATGAAAAAAGAGCAAGTAATACAGTAGCCCAAAATTTGAGCTTCAAATGGCTACTAAAACTCGCATGAAAATTCTTAACCAGTGAAAGGGGTCGTTTCTCCATTCAAACCATATATTCAGGGCATTCCACACGGTAATTATGTTTCAGCTGGTATCTTTTGCGTTTATCATTCAGTCAAATAAGATAGACATTCAAATTAGCAACTTACAATGAGTACTTGTCGACGCCATAAGGCACTTCTTATATCGAATGGTCCCTATTCCTACCATGTTACCCAGATGTGCAGTGATATAATCCTCTGCGGTCGATGAAAGGTCATTGATCCCTCAACTTTTGAGAGACTTTTTCAATGGACAAAGCTCCTTATTTAGAACTTCGATAATCATTCAAAAGCCTAAATCTCGATGATACCAAAACGGTGCTCATTTTCTGGATAGGCGCTCTTATTGCGCTGCAGCAACAGAAATAAAATTATTTCTCACATTCAAAGTGCTTCGCTAGCCCGGCTAAGATCAGTGGACGGTTTTTTATGCAAGTCTATAAAACAGTTCTCGGTGACACCGAAGCGAAATTCTGTTTTTTGCAAAGTGTCCACAGCGCGCTTTAGGAGAGAAAATAAAATCATACTGCGAGGTCCGGCATCTCTAGAGCCTGGAAAGGTCGAACTGATTCGCAAATCAGCGATCTTGCGAAGAAAGATTTGCGAATCAATTTGACCTTTCAAGCGCTGAAGATGGCGAACCTCGCCGAAAAGTAAGCCGTCACGATTAATGTACTATTGATGCTGCATTACTGCACTGTATTGTTGATTAGATCTTTAATATGCAATAAGTACTATTTTCAACAGGTCGGAATTGCTCAACAGAAACAGCTTCTAGTCCATTCCTGCTATGCCGAGGTCAATGGAGGTCGTGGGAAAACCACATCTGAAGTTTTCTTCGCATTCAGCAGCTACATATGCACAAAAACCATATGAATACGTAGACAAAACTATGAAGCATCAGATCAATAGGAAAAACCAGACACTTTTGTGATGAAGAAAAAAAACTCAAATAAGAAACAAAAGTGGAAGCGGGGCGCTTGCGATATCGATTATGGTGCCATTCGTAAAGGGATATAGTAGTGGTATGCAAGTGATCGGCACTTAATTAAGTAAAACAAATACTCGAAGAAGAGAAAAATAGTGGCTAGACACTAATCTGTAAAGTTCTCAATACGATAGAAGTATTTTAACACACCTCCACTGTCGGTTCATTTACAGAGATCGCATGCTTTGATTGCTGTTGCTGCAACATGAATAGCTTTATCCGAGACTATTAACATTGTAGATTGAATAATGAAAGATATAAATAGAATAGTAACGACTAAAAAACATGTAAACAAGAGAAAATTTCTTAAAAATGAGGAATGTTCGACTCATGTTCTACAACTTAGCGGTTTGGACGTTCGGCGTGAGCGTACATCTCGTCCGCATGCACCCTCCTAGTTCATATTCGTGCTCTGCTTCTCGAATACCACACATTCGGAACCGAATGAATCCTCCTTCATGTCGGTCATTTGTCTCTGCTCGCATTTGGGTGCGACGGTGTTAAGCTGCATATGAACTAACCATGATATCTGAGAGAACCATAGCTGTCACCTCAAAACTGGATCGAATGTCGATTCCACACCATCGACACTTTATTGATACCTCTTCACAACGCTTCTTTTTTTGCTGTGCGGATTCCAATACTTCTAGCACAAACTCGCTTTCTACTCGTCCTCTTCTTGAACATCGCAGAATACTGATTGAGCGAGGCTTCTAGTAATTTCAAGAATAGCCTGGCTGTGGCGTTCTATAGGGCGTTCGTGGCTGACTGCCGAAGAGCTTTGAAGGTGGAGGTCAGCTCCACGCGCAACGCGACGAGCATCACAACCACTCGGCCACGGCGTTCCCCCAGTACTACCAGATTAGGCCCGTTGACCGTTCATTGCTGGCAGAATTGATATCACGTATCGCAAAGAGAGTGCTAGCAGATCAGCTGCTCCGGTGTGCATTGGTTATCATTCGTTCTTGAAAATATTGGGACACGGGTTCCTCTCCCTGTGGTTCAAAGATTCAAGAGTCTTGCATAACAGTCAACATTATCGCATATATGATTATAGCAACGTAGCACTGCTATTAGAGCAGTATAATAAAGAAAATTTTTGTAGAAAGTGTCTTATCACTAAGCGATAATGACGGAGGATGATACGTCTGTGTGATATGACTTGGTACTTCGCCGTTTATGCAAGCCCTTTCCTTCAAGTTTTCGACACCTTTGTATTCTGTGTCCTATTTTCAGTTCTTTTATCCATAAAGTAAAGTTGACTCATTGGGCCTCGATATTGCTGGGACTTATTTTGATTTGATCTCACAGACGGAAATAACAGATTCCTCGTCAATTTCAAACTGTTGCTTTATAGCGCAGTTAGCTACGACTAGAGATCGCCAACCAGTCACATTGGACTGTAAATCATTGAGGACTGTATAGCAGCAAGGCAAAGCATGGCAAAAATTCACTATTCTTGTGTATGTTTTATGACATGAAGATGTGTTCAGCATGATGGTTAGAACTCTCCTGCAATACACACTTCAATGGTTTGATTCCACGCCTTAGAATCGATAAGCTTCCTATTTCTCTGAGACTGGTATTTGAGTAAAGGACTTTTGTTTAAAAATTATAGTGAATTGATACTACAGTGTTTTTGCCAATTAAATCCTATTTTGTAACAACAGAATGAGACGAGACACAGCATTTACGATCTATAATGCTGGCAAGTGAGCGCATGTGGCGCAGTGGTTAGAGGTGCCCTGCGTCGCACACGAGGTCAGTGGTTCGATCTCGCGTTCATGGCTCACCAAGCCATCCATCTCTCCGGGGTCGGTAAATTGGTACCAGATTGGTCTTAGACCTGTCTGGGAGGATAAGCAGCACTGACTCGGCTAAGCGGGAGGCCACCGCGAGTCATTGTAGAGGCCAGATATGCATTCAATCACCTCAAGCGAAGTTAGAAATTGAAGATGAATGCATGGCGCATCCCTTAGGGATTGATCAACGCCGAGAGCTTTATCCTTTATCCTTTTAATGCTGGTAAACTTCAGAATCTCAGCTTGATTCAAACCCGCAATCATTACATCTGGGACTTTACTTTGGCGAAGGGTGCCACTCATAACACCAAGGAAATCCCTTGCTCTGCCACTTATTAACCATTGTCTAGCCATACTTCCCCACCCAGAGGTTCTTATGTGTATGCTGTTGTTAAGAATATATTAATCTTATAATTGTACTAAATACTTGCCCATTATGAGGCGACAAATAAAAAACAGATCTCATTTACTGGACAGAAACTTTTCATAGAAGTGTTAGCGATCATTTGAAAGTTTAGAGCACTGATTAGAGCCACACGTGGCCGGTTTTCCAAAAGCCACCTTTTGACATTGTTTCAGAAGGAAATTTCTTGCGTACCCGACACGCATAGCTCTCGCCTAGCAGAGCTCTTCCTTTGAACTATTAGTAATCAGTCCATAGCGAAATGTTTGCCGATTTAAACGCTGTGCTTATTTTCTGGAAAGGTCGTTTCTCTGCAATGCAACAGGAAAATATTTTTAATTCACATTAGCAGGAAAAGGCGTCTTTGGCCAATTCAAGTACCGGTGGGTGAGGCGGGAAACCGACCGACTCCTTAATCTTGATGATTGAAAGATCCATTTCGTGCACGGAAAAACATCTTGTAGCAACTATCTTGAGCAGCTGTTGATATATAGATCTGTCCAAACCTTCCAAATCAATGCCTACTTCTTTCTCATACAATGGCAATCTGGATTTTAAAGACATGTTCCGTGCTTATGGACAGCAAGAAATTTCGGGCTATTCGTGCTTAGCCTATATAATCGTTTTACATCCAAGGATGCTGAGTGATGTGAAACTTTCAACCTCAGGCGCGAGTTTGACTTGCGTTCTGGCTATACCGTAGGCGCGTTTACCACTATAGCACCGAGATCACTCTAGCTATAACAACGGTTCAATGAAAATTCCATATGAATTAAATCAATTTGCTTACTTTTTTGGGAACTCTGCTGAGCTTTTTCATTTGAATATTCAGAGTGGTTCCAAGATACAGAAAGATAAGCTTTTAGTTGCCCACGGATGTTGAGTAATATGAAATATTATACCTTCGACCTTGGATGTAAATCAAACCCGGGTCTCACAGTTTCCGAAGATATGATTGCTCACGCCAATAAGATCTTGCATCGCAAAAACAATGGTGACAGAACAGGTTGGGGCCAATGTGGCAGAGTGGATGTGATGCTCGTTACACCGCGAGTGGGGCCGAATCTTATTCTCGAACACTCTCTGGCAGTCAACAGTAATCGTCCTTTAGAAAGCCAAAGGCACAATATCCTCGAGATTGCGAGGAGGGAAGCTAGGAAAAAATTTCACGACGTTTAAGTAGGATACGAGAGATAAACTGTTGCATACTAGACGTATTGGGATCTGAGCGGTGAAAATAGATATTGAAGGGGAAAATAAAGTGTCCAGGGAAAAGATAGTGCAGACATTTCCGGTTTAGCACTCTACCCCGGATTGTATGTTATGCGGATTCAATTTCCGCAAAGGTTCAGATTTTATATGTTAGTCAAAATTTGTGGATATATGGTTGTGACAGCGTAAAACTGCTAATAAAGCGGTAAAGCAGTTCTTCTGAATCTCCAATTTGTCTCATACCCATTCTTTCCATAAAAAATTACATAATGTAGAATTAGCAAACGTGCTCTACGACACCTTAAAAGACGCTGCGTAGTGAGTGACGAGTTATAGCGCAGCGGGCATCCTCACTGAAGTAGGGCTTTCACACAGCAGATATGTGTGAAACGCAAGTTCAGTTCAAAACCTTTGCATATTACTTAGCATTTTTGAACACAATATAAGAGGCTGCCAAAAATTCTTCATTGCCGACTTGGTGATAGAAAGTAGTCGATGCTTGTCGCGCGTTCAGAATGGAAATCTCGCTGATCTACAGTTACCATCACAATACTAAGTTTTCGTTGTGTTAGCGCCTTTTTTTTATTTTCTACTTTTCTTCTTATCTGTGAATGGAGCACCAAGTTTTTCAAATGACCGGCCTTCTATCAAACTTGGTGTTGATCACCACGCGTGACATTGTGCCATACCGTAGGCCAATTTATCGAACTGGTCTAACCACATTCCTTAGTCATGTTATAATATGTGCCGCCTAGTTCCTATCGTCTGTCAACCATTGAGAGAATTTCAAGTAACCAAACGTTAAGATGAAGAGAAGTCGTTCACAGTGGAAATCAATCTAAGGTGAGACCCAGAAAAGAGAACTCGAAGCTATTGGAGGCTGAGGCACAATCTGAGACTTATTCCTACTTTAAATCTTCGCATTCGCTCATATATCATAGAGTTGATGAATAAAGAATAAGAAAAAGGGCAAGAAGAGTGGGCTTAAGCCATGCGCGCATACAGAGTTCATAAAGAGATTAGGTGATCGGCATTATTCACAAATAAAGTTGAATGAAGAATCACAAGGACGTGTAAGTGTGTAGCTCGATGGTTAAGATAAGTAAGACAAATAACTGATCATTTTCTGGCACTCTGGCCTGGACCTATCGAATATTCGGTTAAAAACAAGTCCTGAAAATTTTTCGAAAGTCATTTTTTGACAACTCTGTTCGCTTTTCATGAATAGTTTAGCGCATATTTTTGTAGTTCTTCAAATTCAGCTCCAAAATGCTTACTGACAATGAATTGCATGTTTTGATTCACCATTATTATCTAATAGGCTTAACGAATCTCAAAGCCGTCGATTAGACTAATGATTGTGATGGTGCAAGTGCAGCGACAATATCGACTACGGATAGTTGGCCTAAATGTTTCAAAGAAGGCAATATTGATCTCGAAGATATGCCTCGTAATAATCGGCTATCTGTTTTGGGCAAAAGTGACTTTCAAACCGGTCTGGATGCTGAGCCTCCATCGAGCAGTCATGAACTGAATGAAGAGGTCGTTGATCAGAGCACTCTGAACAAATTTTCTCTAGTATCACGGCTAATAACCTTCCAAACGTTTCGATTTTAATTCAGAAATGTTATTGCGCCTCTTCATTTGATCTGCAGTCTATTATGCGCGCTCACTTCAAGTGTGGCAGTCTTTTTACGAAACAAACTAGTCTTAAAATGGGCTTTTTTAAAAGCGAAGAATTGTGATTTCACTAAGAATGCATAATCCCAAAGACGACTATTGCCACGACCTTTTAACGAATTGAAGTGCCCGCTTGATTCCAAGTAGTATAGGAGAATCATTCTGTGAACCAAAAGGAACCTTCGGAAAAAATGTAAAACCTTGCACTTGCAGTCGCCAATGTGTCTTAACGTAATTATGCAGACAATACTTTCTTGCGACGTTTGAATATTATCTGATGAGATTCAGTCTGATGACCTTTTTTGAGCCTTTCACAAGGTCACTTTATAAGATAAGATTCATTTTGCTATCCTCCACTGCGTTGACTAGGGTCATCTACAAAGTCAAAGATTCATTCAAATCTCTTTCCTTTTGTAGGGACCTCATGGAATCTTTATCAAAAGTATACCGCTCAATTTTGTGTTTGTTAACAATTAGTTTCATTTGACAACACTTGTTGTATCACGTTTGATTATCACTTATCCCTCTATCAGCATAAATTGCAGGTGTGACTCATTTATATATGTAGGTTAACAGCGAGGAGTGTTCTCACATGTAAGTCAATACTTGAGTAATTTTTTCGTTTTAATCCACTTTCACGCAGCTATTATATTCACAGTCGAAGTCTGTTTAGATCCAAATGAAGACGATTTGCCAGCTTAACGCTGCGACAAACGCACAGGCGCGTTACGTCAGCGTTACGTGCCGCCACACCACAATCTGCTTAAGAGGAACGCCGATAGGTGAGAAGCCCAGAAGGTCAAGTGGGAGAGTATCTACCCAAACGCTCTTAGAAGTCAGTTTGTACACGATGTTTCTGAACTATCCCCAAAACTATTTGTTTAGATTCACACAGGCACATATATCGATGAACAACGTTCCCTTCCAAATTTTTGCGTTTGAGACTCAAATAACAGAAGCAATGATAAGCGTAGCACTAGTAAGAGTTTGCCTGTCTGTAGACAATGAGCAGGAGATTCTAACGGAATGGGATTATTCGTTGTTGCTGTGTGCTAAGTAGTGAATAAACACTATAGGCATCATTAGAGATTTAATTTTTCGCTTTATTTATATCAGAACTTTTTTGATACTGGTCATCTTAAAAAAACGGTGAAGCAGGATTAACTCAAACTTGCTTAAATGACTTCGGTGATTTCATAAGACAGTAGCTTCAACTACAAGGATACCGCAGCGCAAAGCAAATAGTTAATGTGGATCTTCACATGTGCTGCTTTGTTTTGAGAATACACAAACAGAATGACACTGCTAGAACGGAATTCATATTAATGCTTGAATGACCCCAGAAAAAGTGAAACGCGGGTTCAAATTTCGCTTGAGGCTGAGAGTTTTGCATGTCGCTCAACATTTTTGGATATATCGGTGGTTACTTGCGTTGATACGGCGTGGATCAGGTTGTATTCCACTTCAGTCATGGGTCTAAACAGTTTTCGTCCAGTCACTTTCGTTCGGAGAAGTAGTGGGTCATGCGTGTCTCGCAGTAAACAGTAAAATCATGCATGTCTCATCTCGTAGTAAACGTGTTGATGTTATGTGGCAAGTTGTCAGTGGAAAGGAACTGTGCAACAAAAAAGAGCTGTGAAGGTGTTCATCAATTGCCTTCTCGAAGTCCCTATTTGTCTGTTAGTATATACGTTTCGCCACTAGTTTGAAAAGATGCTCTGCCTGTGCTTATCCATACACTACCAGAGCTTTTCATCTTCTGCTTATCTATACAACCGAAAGAGCCCTTTACTCTACACAGCCGATCTTCATCTTCTATAACATACCATTTGTTTTGTTCAGAATCAAATGCGAAATGTCTGTGCAAAGCGCACGTAATCGGGTATGAGCACAAATTCTTCACTGTGTTAATGAGTGCTGATCTGAAAGTTCGTGTTTGTTATGCCCGGAGTCTTCTCAGTGACTGGGATTAGTGCTCACAACGCTAGTAGTGAAGTCCTTGAATTACGCTTGAAGATCGTTGTTTATCGTTTTAGTCATCGTCAATAATGGTGTAACAGATTCTCAAAAGTAATCTGAGATAAAGGTGGTAGGACATTCCTTACTAGCTTCACTAGTTTTTCTGAATCGTAAGAGCTAACCGATCAATACTAAGCCAGTAGTGGCGGATTCTCAGATGAATACACTACCAATTTTTTTGACCGCAGAGTAATAGGAGGCTTGCTCCACCCAGGTATAAAAGACTACTTGCTGCCTGTTCTGGACGAACACACTACCACAATGCCATTCAGATTTAGGATATGTGAATATATGTTGCATAATGAAACGGATAACGTCGAACGATAGCTCTGGTGAAAATACCTGAGAGATGTCATACTTCAACTTATTTAGTTGAAATCCAATCAGAGCTATTTTGTAGTATCGATAGTAGGCGAATGTAATGTGAATGTGTTGTGTTGCGGATGGTATAGATACACGTGCACAGAGTAGTGAAAATTACGAAAAACGGATTTATTGAGAATCAAAATTGCACTCTGATATGAGTTCGATACGAAATATAAAGAATAAAAGATAAAGCTTCCAGCGTTGATCAATCCCTGAGGGATTCGCTATGCATTCGTCTTCAATTTTTAACTTCTTTTAAGGTGATTGAATGCATACTTGGCCTTCACAATGACTCGCCGTGGCCTCCCGCTGAGCCGAGTCAGTGCTGCTTATCCTCTTAGACAAGTCTGAAACTTGTCTGGCACCAAATCACTGGTCCCGAAGGGATGGATGCCTTGTTGGGCATGAGAGCAAGGTCGCACCAATGACCTCGTGTGCCACGCAAAGCACCTCTAGCCACTGCGCCACATGCGCTCCATTACGAAGTGGCGTGAAGGAGCCGGTGCAACGAGCGCTTATATACGATTGGTCTGAGAGCTTATCTTAAGGTTTTCTCTCAAATAAATTGCCAATTACCATCCACTCAAAACATTTTCGTGTCACGACATCCAAACCCCGATTTACTATTGCCATTTCAAAGACTTACTCCTCACTCTTCCATACAAGTCCAATTAGCTATTCAGTGAAGACTGGAGGCACAACCTGATGGTTTTACCAACCCTTGACTATTCTGCTTCTTAGTTTTAGTAATAATTTGAGTTTTGTTTGTCTGTTCAGTGTATCTAAAGGGTGGGAGTTTACTCACGTATGAAAGCATACAATGCCCAGGTATGCGGGTCTATGTCGCTATGCCGCTACTTTAACTTCATACTTAAATATCAATTATTTGTGGTAAAGTAAATTACATACGACGTAACATGTTCCACGTATCTACAAGCAGTATTAGTATAAACATCAATACGCAAAGATAATATAATACAAAGTTACAAACAAGGAGAAGTTGAGTAGATTGATGCCTTGTGCAGAACAAGCATAATATATCTCTACCCGCAACATAACTTCGTGTTTCGTACCGTAAGAGAACCCGCAAGTGGCACATCACATCCATCAATCCTGAGGCACGTATGCGCACTCTTACATAATTACAGTTAATGAGGCTGTTATAATTTTGTTAAATCACACAAAGAATGCTTTAAATCCATTCGAAAAGTTTTTTTGTATAGCACCTGTTCAGAATAAGACTATCTGCTTGAAGGCGAAATGCAGAGAAAAAAATAAGTGTCCCAAAATGCGCCATCACTAAGAATTTGACCACCACATAACTCATGTTGCTTACTGGTGCTGATAGGCGCAATTCTAGAGAACGCACACCACTTATGACGTATCAGCAAAGTCCCCACCACTTGATTATTATGGCACACAAATTATTTTGTGTTTTGAAGAAATGTGCTAGTGAGTGGTACGCTAAAAGGTTTTTTTCTGTTATCCAACAGGGAAGTAACGAAAATTTTCCTGCTGGTCAGAAATTTTTATAAGTGCCAACAATCGATCAAAAGCTCGAATGTTGGAGAACTGCTCTAAGTACTGCTTTTTAGAAAGTCTTTTTACACCGTTGCCGTATCCAAAATAAATTTGGTTTCATACGCGTTACGCGCTTTATTGCAACTACTCTTATAGTTCTCTGAGAAACGTTTTCTCTCAAACTATTACTAAATATTAAATAGCGTAAATTTGGAAGATTTCAAATTTTTTTTTTTTTCAGAAAGCTTTACAACACTTATTTAACACTATGTATCCCCAAGCGCCGCGCTATTACTTTTATCGCGCTTATATTTCGTTGGACAAAGCTTTTCCCTCAATGGATTATTAATTATTGAATATTATAAATCTCAGAGAATCCAAAAATAAACTTGGTCTCATGAAAGCTTCTTTACAACGTTGTAGCGGGAAAATTAAAATTGCATTTGACATGCGTCGAGCATTTTCGTGGGGATTTTCGTCGTTTAATTTGGACTTTTTTCCTTTTTTGCAAAAATCTTTATGTTATCGGTTTCGTAGAAAAAACTTTCTACTATTGTCCTAAGATATAGCCTTTGATTTTCTTATATTGCCAAATAAACTCAACACTAAGCCTTAGTTTGAGCCTAGACACCTTAAGCATGAGTGCGAGAAGCATACAAACATGTAGAGGAAACCTTCCATTATCAGAGACATATATTTTACCTGGATCTTCGTCAAAGTACCAAAAATCACATTCGATTGTATCACGCCTGCGTGGTCTAATAAACTGCATTATCGATCCACATCACTCACACACCGACAATTAAGCCATTGCGGAGTGTTTGA